>RBZT01000415.1:137445-212696 GCA_003693705.1 Polymyxa betae
CTGGCGTATTCAGATGACATTGGTATCTAATATGGGCTGATTGATACTGGAACTTGTATATGGGCTGATGGTGGCCCCAAGCGCTATATGAGAATTAGTTTCCCATACAAACGGGATGTGTGGTCAGGATGGATTGCGGATATAAAGGCCCTCGGTTTTCAAGTGTTTAAATTGAATTCTTTTCTGTTTCGAAGCTGATTGCCAGCGATTCCATGCTTGGTGTTAATGGGTAATCTGCAGTCGAAACGAACCGAAAGCCCAGGAGAGCTCCCACCGCTTGACAGCGTAGAGAACATCAGGAAGCGGCTATGGTTGCTGGCCTCTGCCAATGATCCCGTTTATCGTGCAGCTTTCGGTGAATACGTCACTCATGATGATATTCACGATTTACTCAAGTCCAATATGATCTTACCTAAGATGTCATTACCCCATCTGCATGTAATTCATGGATTACTTTTTGTTCTCCAACTGTTAAGTCGAAATACCCTTTTTTTAATATAGGTTTGTTTGAAACCGTTCTTAAGCAGACCAGCTTACCATTTCTTATTACCTTGAATGTTGCTATTCTGAGATGATTGTTAGATATTTCGTGGCGATGTTTACGAGAGTCGGTATATGGTCGTCAGAAGACTGATTTCAGGTCGATACACCTCTGTCTGGCTAGCAGTTGATCTCAGCACCTATACAACCCGAAATAATCCATCTTGTGAATCCGTAGCCATCAAAATCAGCCGACACGAGCTACACTATTCCAAAGGTATTCGGCTTGAGATTGAGCTGAGAAGCAGAATATTACGAGCACTGGAGTCGGCCCATATACCTCGAACGCATTCCGGTGTGGTTCGGGTAATGAGCCATTTCTACCTTACTGGTGTCGGAAGCAAACATATCTGCTTGGTTATGGAACGAATGCGCTGTGATGCTCGTGCTTTATTGAATTTATGTGCATCTCACCGCCTACCTGTAGAAACAGTTCGTCTAATTGCTCGTGATGCTTTACGTGCATTGGATTTCCTGCATTTTCATTGTGAGCTTGTACATACCGATATCAAGCCTGCAAACATTCTCGTTGCTGTTGACGAAACTCTGTTATCCTCTGGAAAATATGTTGATCCACCAGATGATGACACATGTGAACTTGAAGAGCTGCGACGTCCTCCGCCTGTTGTTAAAATCGGGGATCTCGGTAATTCCAGCGAAGTGACTGCTCCCAGAGTCGTGACAGCGATTGGAACCCTTAATTATCGAGCTCCAGAAGTCCTACTTGGAATGCATTGTTCGTACAAATTCACTGTTTCAATTAGTGCCTCATTTCATTTTCCTTTTTCAAAGTTTACGGATTGTTTCATTTTAACTCTAAACCTCTGCTTTCAGATAATACCAATTATGATGTTTGGTCCCTAGCCTGTACCATATTTGAACTGCTCACTGGAGCCAAGCTCTTCGATCCTAAACCGGACCCTGACCGCAGCCTGAACGAGTTCGTTGACATCCCTAAATTTTCGCCAATTCATTGACAATCATAGATCCGAAGCTCTTTTAGCAGAAATCTACAAGATTATTGGAAAGCCCCCTCAAAATCTCAGGCATCTTCCACAAGCGAATCTTTACTTCTATCAGGATGGAACATTCCGTCGCGATTTGGATATGGAAACGGATACGTGGTCTATTCAGAGGCTTCTTCGCGAAGCTCATGGATTCGGTCAGGAAGAAGCGGCAGGGATTGAGGACTTCCTTCGACCTATGCTGCTTATTGACCCATCTCAACGCATTCAATGCAGAGATGCTCTTAGACATCGGTGGCTGAAGCCTGTCATGTAAGTCTTCTGCTCTTTATCCATTTCGGGTGATTACTGTCGTGATTGCTGTTCCAAAACTTTGTTTAGCTATCCTTGCTATAATCGCAATGATAACCTTTCGTTGTCATAGACGTGACGAACAGCCTGTTGTAACAACCACCGCCGGAAGATTGGATGAGGCGTTGCAGGACTTCGGGAAGGGTACTACTGAGTCCTCATAATGTTAGTATTTTATTGTTTAGAAGTATGCCCAGCATAAAGAGTTTTTTTACGCTAACGTTGTTTGTTGCTTAAATAAATCGTGTACTATGTCTGACAGTCTGTGACATTCTGCAAGTTACGCAAATTCAAAAATTTATTTTTCTAATTTGATGAACTATATTACCTATGTCTGATGACGATCTCCCTCCAGGCATCATTTTGCAGTCCTCAATCTCTCAGCAAACAGCGCCTTGTTACATACAATACGAGGGACCGTCTGTGGCCACGAACCATACCGCTATGGAAGAAACTCGTCGGAAGTTGGTTGATAAGTTTTTCGACGAAGTCGGTGCGATATTCTCAGAACGCGAGACAGTGCAAACGACTTCTGTCATGACACAAACAGATTTATTTGGAATATCAAATTCCAGTGCCACTTTAACAGCATTAATATCAGGTCTTGAATCTCGTCTTTGTCAAATTGAGCCGCCATCGTTATCGAAAAGATCGCTGTGTCGTCTGTATGATAAACCACTTGTCAATTGCGATATCAAAATTCATTATTTGTAGAGAACTTGACATGCTTAAAAGAACGCTCCCAGAATCGCCTGAAGTCCAAAATTATCTCTGTGAAAGACTTCGATCTTTGGCTGTCAAGGTGAACGAGGCCTTGGATGTTCAGGAAGAGCAGGGCCAGACGATTCGTCAATGGTCGCCTTCAACCAGATCATATATATATTCGCCGTCAATGACAACATCTTGGGTGGACGTCACGTCGCTGGTCATTCGAGGATCGGATCTCGACAGGTTCGTGGCAAAGGCTGAAAAGTTCGCCGGCGTTCTTCGCCCGCCTTTTATAGAATCCAATACTGCTTATTTGAATTTTAATTCGGTGACCGCAACTCTAAAGGCGCTGTCTGAGCTTGGAATTGCATTGCTTCGGAAGAACGATCCCGAATGCTGGATTCAGATTCCTTGCTATACGATGCTTTTCATTCGTTATTTGAACTGTAAAGACAACACTTCAGGTACTCTTAAGGGGTTCGATATAATTCTACTGATGTGTGACTTCAGGTTCATATGTTCCATTGACATTTCAGGCCGGTGTGAAAAGGAGATTAACAAATGCGATTGAAGACGATCGACTCAAAAAGTTTCAAGCTTTGAACACTCAATGGCGTCAAGCTCAAAACCAGTTAAGATAAATGCCATTCTACTTATTCTCCTGCTCTCTGTCAAATGAAGCGAGTTCAAGGTACAACTCAACTCTGAAGCTTTAGACAGGAAACAGTAAACGAGCACATCGAACACATCCAAGATCTAGTGGATGTACCAAAGACAATGATATCACTGAATCTTTAGCCCTTGAAGCTGACCACCCAACGGATGCAGCCTGATGGGAATCGGCGCGATCACCTCAAACGAGCCTGATTTCCGCCTTTTCCGATGGTAATCGAATGGCGCTGTTCCAATATATTGTTGAATCGAGGTCTCAAAGCTGCAAGCGATCATCAGCCTAACAACATGCAACTAATGGGCCATGTAGCTACCTCTCCAGACCATTCAAATCACCAAGATAAGGTATCGTTAGAGCCAGAAGAGGAGCAGCCTCCTCATCGACTGGGCTAACAGTCCCCGAGAGTTCACTCAGTGACCCATAGCTACGTTTGCGAGCGGATTCTGTTGTCATTGTCAATATGGGACGTCCATTTTAATTCCTGGAAGGAACCTTGACGAGTGTCCAACGGCGTCTGCACCTGCTGCTTAGCCTGACCTCGCTTTTTACATTGAGGGCCTTGACATTCGGCCTGATCAACACAATGCGGGCAGACGAAGAACACCTCGCCTTTCTCGATCAGGTCCTTCCATTGGCGAAATTCTTCGATCGTCTGGGGCACACCTGGGCCCCTTAATTTCGCTATGCAAGCCCGGCGTGAACAGAATACCTATTTTCTGTTTATTGCTGGTTGGCATACGGAAGCAGTGCTCACTTTTCGGCAGTTTTCTAAAGAGCATGCAACCTGTTCAGCAACTTTATATCTGCCAGATCTTCTGGCTGCATGATCACAGAAATGACATGCACTATTCTGTCTTTTTCCAATGCCACTCTCAGCCATTAAATACTATTTTTCACGGTAGGAAAAATAATTATGAGTGGGCGCACGCTGAAGGTCGGAAAATTGTTTGGTCGAGATATTCCCAACCTGGCACGAGTCTAAGACGCCAATGTGACACGCGTCGTTGCTTTTCAAATCTTCTGTTTATCTATGCTGATTTAAATTTTAAACATATCCCGCCACAGCTGAATGCAAATGTTCATGATAATGACAAAGAGTTTAATCTGTTGAATTAATTAATGACTTTATACTGATATGCTGGATTGCGATGGAATCCCATCTGGAAAGCCAGATCATCTGCTTCTTTCGGGCCGCGTGTTCCAAATTCATAAGGTATCGGAGCAATATGCTGCTGTTCTAATTGATGTAGAACGGGTGTAAATATCGACCAAGCAGCAAGTAATTCGTCGTCGCGAACGAATAAGCTGTGATCTCCACGAATAACATCCAGTATCAGTCGCTCGTAAGCATCAGGAAGGCCTTGCAGAACTCTTTCCTTGAGACCAGTAAATTTCGAAGATTACGAATATGAACAAAACTTACAAATCGCTTTTTGTATGTCAAATCGAGCTCGGTCGGATGCAGTTTGGACTCTTCTTGCAGTCCCGGTTCTTTGGTCATTAACTTCAGGTAAATGGCTTCATTCGGTTGAACTCGAAGGACGAGCTCGTTGGGTGCTGCTCCAGCAGAGTTATACAAATCTCCAGGGGGACGTCGGAACTGGATTCTGATTTCTGCTTTACCGCTGTCGAGTCCCTTTCCGCATCTAACCACAAATTCAGTGATACAGGGATTTTCGCATTTCGCTTCGCTACTTGAGAATGAACGGAGTCCCATCCCAGCGGCTGTTATTGACATAGAGCACTGCCATTGCGAACGTAGGGGTTATAGAATCCTTAGGAACGCCATCATCTTCCTGATACCTATAAAAGATCAGGTGGTAAAACATTAGAAACTGAGCATTTGATTTACCCTTTGACACCAGAGGAGTTAGCAGTGAATTGTCCTACGACCAGATTTTCTAGTTCGACCGGTGGAATGCAACGTAGCACCTTGACCTGAGCCCTCCAAATCACGCATCGATATCGCTTGCAAAAAGAAAGACATACTTTTTCATCACAGATATCAGTGGAATGCAAACTGACCGGCTGCTCCATGGCAACCAGCGATAGTATTTGAATCAGGTGGTTCTGCATTAAATTTAGAAAACAATGCTCTTCAGTTTAAAAGTAACATTACTTGCATGACATCACAAATTATACCATATTTATCGAAATACCCTCCACGACCGACAGTGCCTAGCCAAATATTCATTGAAACCAAAAATCCTCGTATCTTGAAGACAAATTTGGAGAAACATTCCCTATTGCCAAATGTAAAACAAAGTACCTATATTCTCTTTGAACGTGATGGTCACTAGTTCAATATGGCGACTGTTCCAGACCGGTTCAAAAATAGAGTTGGCGAAGCGTATCGCCGATAGATTTTGAACCATTTCTTTGCCAAGATAATGATCGATACGATAGATATGGTCTTCACTGAAGTATTGCACCAACTCGGAATTCATTTTGGCCGCGGATGCATAATCAGATCCAAAACTATTGCAGTCAGGGTCAATGAAACACGGCTGCTACTTAGTTTACGGTTTTTCAACTACGAGGCGATTCCAACCACTCGATGACATCTACAAAGCAATTAACGCTAATGCCATGAGCTAAAAGCAAAACATACAGCAAACTTCTTTAATCTCATCGCAGAAGGAATAAAGACATTTGGAGGTATTGCCAGATAAAACAGTCTAAAACAGGTGAGTGAAATATTGAGGATCAGCAAGCGCTCAACCGATTGGCCGGAGTAGAGTGCCCTTCAAGCTTTGCACAAAGGTCGTCGAGTTGTTTGAATGCGTCATCAGAATCATACCTGTATTGAGCTGTAGGAAATCAAGCTCTAAACTGACCCATTCTCACTTACAGGCCGCTCATGTAGAAGCATTTCTGTAGAAACGGTATCTGTTCCTCTTTGTCTCTTTTTGACGACATCATCCGCTGGCGAAAATCTTCGTCAGAGATATGCGTCCTAGCGAAGCCGATTATATTGAAGTTCTCCGGCAGCAGCTATAAATGCTGTCAAAAATGCAGAAATATTCTGCAAAGGCGAACCTTAGCAAAGTATAACGCCTGCAAAGCAGGAAAAGTTTTCTTTTTTGCCAAATCGCCACTGGCTCCGATTACTACAACGGTCAATGCGCTCTCTGTTGGTGGACCATCTATATCTTCACGAGCAAGGTTAACAAATGACCAGCAGGAACGATACTCCCCAAACCATGATAGGATTCTTTTACATTATGACAGGGTCTCGATTGCAGCAATCGCTTCAGCTGATCGTTCTCTTTTTGCAGACGCTGGATCTCTATCTGGTAATCGGTCATGGTCTAGATTGAATGAATTTGAAGGATATGAGAGGTCGAATGACTATGAGAGAACCCACTATCCGTTCATCTGTCAATGCCGTTATCGCCTGTCGCATTTAACCCGAACTTTCTCGAACATGATACAGTAGGTACCCTCTACTGAGCAGACATTGACAGACATCAAAGACTTGCATTTTCCAGAAAAATTTCTGTCTATCTTGTATTACTGCATGCATTAATCCATTCAAAAATTCGGCAATTGGCAACTTCCATAGAGTTGTATGCTGGTAAGAGCAGGGTAAATTGATTGCGATTTCCAACCGGAAGATGCGAATCAGGCTCGGATACATTTGCATTTTTGATCGTGAACATGAGTGAGGAATGCTCGGACAGAGCGTCGAACTCGAGATAGCTTATTAAATTGAAAAACCTAAACAAACCATTGAGAGATTAAAAAGAATATTGAAAAAAGGATCATCGAACATTTGCAGATGATTTGTATCAAACTGCTGAAGACACTTCCAGAAATAAAGGCATGATGGCGAAGAAGACTCGAAGTCCATATACTTCGTTCGTTCGCGAAGCATGCTTAGATTCACATGGGGAGACCCGCAGAACTAACATTTATGATTAAGTTCAAGAATGTAAATTGATTGCAAAGCAAGTACCGTAGAGCGGAACTGCTTCCAAGTTAGCAGATCAAAAGTAATCGGTGGGATTACTGAAATTAATCCTGTGCGGATAGCTTGAGCCTGAATGTCCCATTTGTTTCCATCGTGATCTGCAAATAATTGAGATAACCATCTTATGACGCTCCTCTAAACGTACCTGGAATTTCGACAGGTTGGACGATTGCTTTCCAAACCAGCCTGTGCAAATCCATCGTGATTTTGCATCCATACAGAGATCCAAAACCCAAGAAACAGCCAACAAACTTATACAGAGCCAAATGATAACTCATTGTGAGCGACGGATTTGGAGCATAGCAATTCGATGCGACGTCTAACGCTATCGGTCAAACCTTGTCCAGCATGCGAACACTCATTACCTTGTACGAATAATGGACATGACAGAATTTCATTCGATATTTCAATAAACTTCGCCTTAATCGACGACAGTTTCGCTTGGCTATTAAGATATTCCCTCCAAATTGGGGAGTTCTTTGGAATTACGAAATTCTGATAAACAGGCATTACGATTATAGTTTTCCAAAGAAGAGCCTACCTCAAAGTCCACGTCGCTCAGCAAGCTGTACAACTGAAAGAATGCACTGTCTTTGAAAGTATCGTCGAACAAACCTGAAATCGAGCTATTGGTAGTTACAACAATTTCTCGGTCAATTTCCAGGAGCGGCTGCTTCAATGAATTGATTGAGTCGGCAGCAGCTCGAATGACCTAATGATAACTGATCAATTAAACGAGGCCAAAGGTGCAGAATAAAAACGATGATTACACGAGTCTTAGAATCGTCAAAGAGATAATCTGAACACGCGATGATCTGTTCGACAAGTCGAGATTTATAGAATCCGTTGGCAAACTCCATATCTGCAGCCATTGTTAAAGCAGTGAAATCCGACGTTCGAGTCTATACTAGGGATCATTGAATTGACGAGTTGATTAAATTCTTGTAACAATCTGATTTGAACACGAATATGTTCAATCGGATGTGCACAAAGCGAGTCGTATTGAAGCTTATCTAACGACGAGATTTCAAAGTCGGACGGGTCCAGGATTAGAGGATCGATGTCTGAATTTCAGTGAAATCAAGTAGCAGAACTAAATGTAGATAATCCGAATACATTTTTTCTCGATAAGCAAAACTAAATCGGAAATTGCCTGCTTAGATAACGCCTGTGGCTGATCGTATTCCTGAAATTCAGCCAAATAGGATGAACATATCAAGGTCTTTTTGTTGAAGCATCTATAGCCCTGTAGAAAATGGGTGTGCCACCAGAGTTTAACTGCTGGGGCCTCAAAGGCTTGAACGACCCATTCTGCAATGACAACAAATTATATACATGAGTGGTAATAGGCAAATTTCGAACCTGCATCGCCTGTATTATTCTGTAAGCTCAGGACACTGTCTGGCCCAGCGGTAGTTAAACTCATAGCATAGCTGATCTGGAGAGATGAAATAAGCTCAGCTGAGGCCACTCGAACCTGAGCCTGGAGGCTGTTAAAAACGACAGCGTTTTCTTTAGGATCCGGCTCTGAAATAACGATATCGCAATACTGCAATCCGATATCGACATTGTTATCGGCCAAGAAAGTCAGTACTCGAATCAACGTCGGAGTGATTGACTGAATTGGTAGCCTTGACAGTACGTTCACGGTCGCATTAACAACCTTTCATTTTTCTCATTAGGAAAGCCGCATGGGAAATATTTACAAACAAACCTGTGTCGGGAAAACTTTCGTGATCGCTTCTGTAGATTGAATTTTAAGACCACATGAAACCAATGTTTGGAGAAGCCATGCGAAAATATCAGAAGATGTCTCGTCTGTTTCATCTTCATTGCAGAGCTGATATCCAAGATACGTTAAATATTCTACCTGCATCACTGTTAATGAAAGAAGGCAGCAAACTGCATTTTCTTACCAGAAGGCGTAAAACCGTTCTCTTTTGTGACCCTTCACAAAGCACATCTTTAGGGATTTCCTTGAGTAGGATGCGTGCCAGATACGACCTTCCCTGAGGCGAGAACGATGACGCTCTAATTAATCTGAAAAAACTGCTGCCATCTTCGAAATAATCCCTTAATATTAAAGAATCGCATTCGATGTGCTGACAGAGAACCAAAAGGCAAATTTGGGAGTAATAGTTTACGAGCGAGTATAATCCTATAGCTTGCTCAGAAGCAATAGGATGGTCCTCTAGGGAGGCTTGCGGGTTGAGCTTTTGATCTGGTGTAGCTGCGCATGCAAATTGATCGCCGAGGCGTAAAAACACGCCACGCTTCACCTCGCAGTGAAATTCTGAGAGGATAGAAATGGCCTTTTGAGCATCGTTGGCAGATTGCTTCAACGCTTCTGAAACAACGTCTTCCGAATAACCAATTTGCGAAAGACGGATAACCTCGTTATTGAACGTAAACTGCTCATCTTCAGCATGGAGACGGTCTTGATTGTGAACGATCCACTCACAAGCCTTGAATCGATTGATTCCATATATGGATACGGCTTTGAGGCACCAGTGCACAGGGAAGCCCATCATAACCAAAGGTGATGCTAGATCCGCTACCGAGCGTTTATCGTGTAGACAGCGTTCAGAAATGGCGCCGTGATTTCGAATTCCATAGTCATCCAAGCAAGAATAGTGAATTGAGATAGCAGAAATTTGGACATAAGGGCGGCTCTCATGACGCCTCACCTCATCCAATATGTAGAATTCGTTATTGATTACCAAAGATGAGAGATCATTTGGCTCAGAATCGATAGTAAAGACAGGTTCTCCATCAAAACAAACTATTATATTTTGTTCTTTTTCAAGGTTGACCTGAATTGCAAGGCGATACCACTGGTTTGTCTGTATAACAGCCCTGCTATTAACGTGTCCTACGGCAAGATGGCCTGAAGGAAGGATTACGATACAGAGATCACCGGGTGCGTCCGTTGAAAATAACCGAATGGGAACATTGAGCTCCAGAATGCAAACGTCCATAAATATGGTGTAATTGGGAAGAGGAATCATTGGACCGTCCAAAGTTCCCTTCTCGACTCTTCGGGGCACTTGCAGAAACTCCCCATAACGTAGCTCAAGGAATTCTCTATCCTAAGTGGAAAAAAATGAGGTCGATTATTAGAAGGCTTCAAGCAGCTGATACCTGAAACCTGGAGAATCTGGATGCTCTACCTAAACCACTGACAACAACTTCTGAAATACTCCGGTCGACTACAGCATAGATCCTGACGCAATCTCTGGAGGCGGCAACCTCTCTGTATTCGGATTCAACAAACGTAAGGCCGGTTATATACAGATTTTCAAGCTGGCTGGCGGCCAATGCATAGTCCCAGCATGCGATATCCCGAATGGAATATCCGTCCTTGAGTACGCAAACCTGGGAAAGTTCCAAGTCTTTAATATTGGAATCCAAGCCAACCTATATGAAATCTTAACCTAAAGGATAAACAATAACCTGGACAATATTACATGGAAAAATTTCTTTGCATTAACAAAAACCGATAGCTGATCATCTTCAAAAACGATACAGATTAAGTGCCATTCAGAAGTGTCCAAGCCAATTTCGTGGCAGACAACTCGGGATCTGGCAGGCAAATCTGTTTTCATTTTGATAAGAAATGCGTTTCTGTTCGTTGTGTGTTCCAAGACAGTCATAACCCACTCAGAAGGGCCCTGACCATAAATACGTACTACTTCAGTGGAAATCGGCAACAATAAACTTGGGTAAATGCGGAAAGCAACCGTGAATTTTGTCTGTTTGGTACAGATTGATGACCATGAAATAGGAAAATGCAATCCAAGCGAAGAGCAGGAACTGGAGCTTTCCAAAATGGTACTGCTTCCTATGATCTCGTTGCCACCATCAACGATTGCATCTGAAGCGGTATTCACGAGAAACAAAGTCCTTGGGAAAGGCGGAAGTTGATTAGATCCTGTTGTATCACAACCAAACGCCATTGGACAAGTCGGGCAGATTCGCTTTCTTGTAGACGAAAAGATAAAATTGCATTTCTGGCCACAAACAACGCTGTGAAAAATGACACCACCGGATGTCTCAACCTTTTTCGGCACGGTTGATAAGATATTATCTTGATGACCCAGGTGAGGACCGGCACTTCCCCATGTCCACAGTTCTCCTGCTGCGGTGATTGCTGCAGAGTGATCTTGGCCGCCATCTATAGAAACAATTCGTTCGCGTTCAAAATCATGAACAATGCGGCTGGGTAGGAATTCGTGCTGGGAGCTCTTTCCATTGCCCAGTGAGCCTAAATTAAGTTAAAATTCAAAATAAAAAAAACACTTAGAAATAATCTCTTTCACCGTATGTACCTGAATTGTTGCCTCCCCAGCAATAAACTTGGCCACGTTTCGACAGAGCAAGCGAATGATCCCAACCGCATGCGATTTGAACGACAGTCTCATTGCAAAGCGATTGGACGAGTTTAGGAAACAACAGCGCATCATTAGTACCATGGCCACAGACTATTCTGTAAATAAGTAACAGACGTGTACGAAATATTTACGAATATACCTGGCCGGCGCCCCTCATAGCCCGCTCCCCAACTGTAAACACGCCCTTCGTTAGTGAGCGCTAAGGTATGGTCCCAGCCACCAACGATCTGAACGAAGCGGGAAGCCTCTTTGGGGACGGCTACCAGAGTCGGAAATTTCTGCAGAACAGTTTTCTTTCCAATGCCTAGTTGGCCAGCCTAAATAATATTTTTAATATCTTCAGTCCATCAGTTTTCCAGGCTCACATGATTTTTTCCCCAGGCAAAAGTTTCACCCGATGACGATATCGCAAAGGAATGATATCCTCCAGCACCGATGACTTCTATTTTAACGGATCCTAATCCATTCGCCTCGACCACAATAGGTGAATGACGGTCTGAAATGGTCCCATCGGCGAGTTGTCCATTCGAACCTTAACAAAAGTGCATCAGCCACAACAGCAGAAGAGGAGACGCAGACAACCTTGACCCCAAGACCAGATCCTGCCATTATCTTGTAGAGCCAACGAAAAAGCATTGCCAGCCGCAACTTGTACGAAATGTTTCGCTTCAAATGCAGCAATCTGTTTGGGGTTAAGCTGAGGAGTAGAATCGCCATGTCCTCTAAACATAGTGAGGTAACAGTCAAATAGGCTAGACTGACTTACAATCTTCCATGGTCGCCATTGCCAAAACTGAAAACCTCCCCTTGGTGCGTAAGCACCAAGCAATGAGCTCCGAAAGAACTCACTTGTCGCACAGTTCGGTGTGACAAAAAGGCGACTTTTCTGGGTAGAGGGACAGACAACGTCGATCCTTGTCCTCTGAATTGGAATGAACAATTCACAATTGAAATCTTTCACAATGCTCACTTACAGTCTGCCTCCATCCCCTTTCCCGAAGGAGAATAAACGATGTTCTTCAATCGCAGCATTTGGATTACGAGAAATGGAAAATAACGAGTCTATGTTTGTTGGTAAGGAAGCCTTATCTACCTGGAAATTACCGGGAGATATTATCTTGCCATCATTATCCTGAAGCCAACCAAAAAGCTCAATACCTCCCAGAACCAAGTGCCACGAGCTACTGGAGTTTGGAGCAGTCATCGTCAGGCGAATTCGTCGATAAAAATGTGATGAGTCTATTGAGAATGTCGTTTGACATCCGGCTTTGCTCAAGGAGGAATCAGCGAAATGATGCCTCAAACAGATCCAGCTTGAATTGGAGTCAACGTGGCCGGCTGCTGCTGGCTGACCTTCGATTTTCCAGCTTCGCAGAGCACAGCGATCTGATTTTTTCCAATGTCGCAACGCGTAAGCGCTCAGCTTGACAGAGCGAGGACCGAAATCAATTACGACATGTTCGTCTGTAGAGGCTATGGAGCTGAACGATGTTGCTTCAGGAGCCATCGGCAGAAGCATATTCAGAATAGAATGAATGGGATGAGATTGAGGAAGCTGTGAAGAAGCAGTGATGCAAACTTCTGAGAGCTCATGAGGGTTGGTGTAATGAGATAAACCGAAATTCGTGCCGAGATAATACAGAATGCCTAAATTATTTGCACTAAACGGTGAAAATTCGCTTTCATTTGAAGATGGATTTTCGAAAAGCGGAACCGGTACCGGGCGCACAAGCCGCTTTCCACCAGCTCGCTTGCGCTGAAACTTAGTTAGTGCTTGAAAATTAGGTAATCGGGATCTGTTCTTCTTAGATTCAGGTTGCATGATGACTGATAGGCCTAATTGAGCATCGCTATTTCTATTAAACGAGCACTTGTATGAAACAGAAGAATGTCTTTCAATGTGCAAGATATCATTCTTCTTCAATTCGTATTTGACAGAGCTGACGATAAAATCGCTGATAGCACGGAACGCACCACTGTCCCAGGCGGTACTTGCCCAGGTATCCTCCTTGAACAAATTCATTAACATTCGAAGTGCATCAACTTTTAGGCGTAGTAAATGAATTGGATCTCTTGATGCTTCACTGATACCACAGCACATATCCTTGTCACAAATGAACGAGATTAATGCTTGAAGTACAGAATGGCGGATATTCAAAAGCGCATCGGCGGCCACTTTGCACCAATCTAAATAGCGAATGCACGATTCCGCCTCGCTTTTAGATATTGTAATAATTTTGCCTTCAGTTAAGCATACAGATATATGGTCAGGATGGGAGACGTTAGCGATGACACCTGTGAAAACGTTCAACAAGATGGAGTACTTATGAAAGCAAATGACCTGGAGCAAGTACCAAGCCGTGAATATGAACAAAACACGCTCGGTTTTCTTGGATATGATTTGTGGACCTTCCGAGAAGCGCTAATAGAGACGAAACAAGCTGCACACGAACATAATGACGATCCAATGCCGAGTCCGAGACAGCGTTCGACGAAAAGTTACTGATAACCTTTTGAGTGATGGATTCACGCCAGATAGGGAGCGTCAGCAGCTTTTGCAGGACATCAATAATTTCCTCACTTAGCATTATAGAGTTCACATCATCCAAATGCTCATTAGGATTATAAATCTGCAGTAAAGCGAAAAGCTGGTCGATCATAATCTTTGCTTCTTTCGAATCTGCATTTACTATATCTGCATGTTGAGATAAGAATGTCCTGAAAATTCTCAAGCAAATTCGCCTGATCGAATAAGAGCTTTCAGAAATAAGCTCCGATAAGAGAGCTAGCCAAGGATACTGGAACTGCTGCAAAGCTTTTGCAGCATTTCGTGGAGTGATACATTGCAGAAGAGATAGAAGAAGTTGCTGTAAACAGTTTCCCGATGATGAATGGCTATGGGATAGCGGGGACTGCTGTAGCAACCTATAGAAAATATCAACAGTTAGCAAATAGCGAGTTTCTGCACTACCATCGTGATTGAGACAGCTCTGGCTCGAAACAGCAATCAAGCACTGTCAATCTAGTATCAAGCCCAGTGAAACACGCTGCAAGTCGAACGGGGCAGTTTAAATTGCGAAAAGCAACACCTTGAGAAATGCCATTTCGAAAAAAGGTTATGGTTCGGTTATCGAAATCAAGCACGATCTCGATTATATCGCCAGAAGCATACGTCTCTCCGTACCGCTGAGAAGCGGATGCATGATATTTGAATCCGGTTGCAGCAACGTAACCCCATCCACCTTGCGACCCGCCAATACAGTTGCTGACCAGACTGTCCACTTTAAATGAAAGAGGGACAAGACCGACTACGATTTTCCAGGTATTGAGGGTGTCTCCGCTACGGTCGACAAGGACCCTTAACTTGTGTACTCCTGATGCATAGGTCTGTGCAGATCGGACAGCCTGCCAGGTATGGGTTCCTGATTTGTTTGTGATCGTGACTGGACGACTGGCGACATCTCCAGAGAACAGAATATCGCTGCTGGTATTTGTCTCCCAAAAGTCCCATGGGTTGATAGAGTGACTTGGAACGTGTTGAGCAAACGAAATGCGGTTGGCTTGAAAATCATGAGGACTCGGAACAATGACATTTTTTTGTAGGAAAGGGTACTTTAAAACTCCATACAATTCAATGCCACCTAATGCAAGATGCCTGAAATCGAGATTAAGTTCCAGTTACGAGATCAATGATATTGGATACCAGCTGTTATTGGAATTTGGCCCTGTCATGTAAATTCTGAACATAGTATAGAATTCATTTGCTGACAATGCCCAAGAGTGAGATTGCCCTTTCTGATTTAGCGCAGGATCGTTGCAATGATTCCGTATAACATGCCAAGACTGACCGTCTATCGAGCCTTGGAGCTGCCAATTCCTCAGAGCCTCTACTTTATATGTTGTGTAATGGCGAAGAGTATAATAATTGGGGCGAATTAGTCTTCCCAGGAAATCGATAAGAAACCAAGAATTTGCAGTCGGTCTCGAGACGCATCTGCAGGCTGTGCGTCCAACAATGGAACTTGCAGGAGCCGATGTAGTCAGAACACCAGATGTTCGAACCTATAAATCCGTTAAAGCCAGTTGATAATTGCTCCAAAAGGCAACCTCTATCAGTCCAGAAAGTGCAGGGTTCCGAAAAGTGTCGTGCCCAGCATTTGTTGCCAGCCAATATATGATTCCGTTTCGATCAAAGTCGTGCTCATAGTGAAACTCATTATTTGAGCTTTGTATCAAAAGCGATGAATTGGATTTTTGTGAAGTGTGAATTGTTGCAGGACTCTTTATAATTCTCTAAGCATTAAAACTAAGCAAGAGTATCTTCTATATATTGGACGTACCTGATTGAATCCCGAGTCAGAATTCAGTTCATCGAAGTTCTTGCCTTCTTTGCGAATGCGAATCTCGCAAATAAGGGTAGAGGTCATCGCCTTGAGCATTTCATGGCAAACTTTGTCATCGGGATTTTGTGATACAATGTATGTGATCTGACTTAGAAACATTCGGAAACATGCCCAATAGAAATATGGATCCTCCGACTGATACGCTGACTCCACAGAAAGCCACGTGGTCTCAGGCCCATTTGAGTTACCAAAGCCACAAGAATTGATCACATATCGTAACAAGTTGCAATTACTTAGAGAATAGAAATCGCCAGGTTGCAAAAAGAACGAGCACATCGCGAACGGGATGTATTTAGGAATGCAATCTTTTGATAGCAAAAATAAAAGGATTGAGAAATGCTGTTCCTTCAATTCCTGGTTCGTTTCAAGTGCAGAATGAAAAATTTCTCGACCCTGGCTCTGTAGAGAACCCGAACAATGTAAACTCGCCTCTAATTGTTGCGATTCGAAGTTCTTGGCGGAGAAATCTGCCAATTGCTTTAAGTGGAAAGATTCATCAGCAAAATCCTTCTCACTGGTTTCAATCGGGTCGGCAGGATTCCCACAAGGATTGTCTTGCCAACGCTGATCCTCTGAAATTTCTTGGAGGCCAAATTGAATACAATCGATTAGAGTTTTCCTAATTTGGAATTGCGATTGTCCAGAGCAGTTCTCCAGATTTAATTCTGTCTCTCTGTCGAAATTCAAAGTAATATTGGACATCGAAGCGGCAGAGTTCTCTACGACAGATTTAGGGTCAGAGATCAGATGCTTCGCTAGTTGGTAGATCCCAGTCTCTGACTTCAGCGAAAGCAGAATGGTGGAGAAATCTTGATAACAAGCCGACCGAAAACCAGCTAAGCATCGACGATGAAGTAGGATTTTCTCCACATCATTAGCAGATATAGTTTCATCTTGACAAAAGGTTACAAGCTGATGAACAACAGCTGGCATTTCTGAACAAATGTCGGAAATATCCAAGCTCCGCTTCGATTTGACAAAGGTAGAATGTCGCCCATCGAAGACCATTGGATAGAGCTGAAAGAGAAATGAAAGTTTGTCGATATACGAATGCAAAAAAGATCCACTTTTTGAATCGTTTTTCCACGATATATCAGATTCAACCTGTCTGTAAAAGCTTATTGCTGACTTGCCAATGCTCTGAAGGAGTGGTTGGGTACCAATATGATCTGCTTCGGAACAAGCGGACAGAAAACTACCAGTTTCTCTAGAGATTATGTATGAGCGAAAGAGCTCTGTCAGATCACAGTGATAAACGAGAAGGGATAAACAGTAAACGAACACAATATTCTCAGAAAGTTGGAGCAAGTGCCGACATAAAGTTGCATCTTGCAATCTTGACAGTTCAAATACTGTTTTCTTTAAGGGTTGCCTTTTGATAAATTGAGAGATTAGCCATTCCCGGTTGTCAGCGTCTTTATCGTGATCAACAGGCTCAGTAAGACCTTTCCTCCTCGGTGTAGTTGATGGTTGACAATCGCTATGCATCCCATAATCAGAAACCAGTCCAGCAGTCAAGATATCAGTATATGGTCTAGGTGGCAAGGTTGGTAGGTCGAGGTTCAAAACAAGTGCAGTACATCGACCGTATAGCCATAAACTACATTGATAGATATCCTCTAGCCAGCCTAGCATATTTGTGCCAGCAGAGTTGTTGATGATTATCTTCGACGTTGTCTTAATCAGGAGCCATCCATAGCGTTGACAGATTGCGAAAAGAACATCTAAAATTGGAATGATTGGCTTCAGTTCAGTCAGAATAGAATTAACGAAATTGAGCCCACTGCTTTCTATCAGAGCAGATAAAGCAGCAAAGCATGGGCGAGCAACTTGACCAATAAATAAATCATTCATCGACGAAAGCAATTGGAAAAGTGGCTGCTGATTTGCAGCATCAAAGTTGTTAATCTTCATCCAGATGCATTCCAAGAGGACATTGAGGTTTTTTAAGACAGCCTTCGAGTAAAGCCCAAGCAGTTCATATCTCGATTCCAGATTTTGCTTTTCGCTGAGGCCTTGTTCAGCTGTGAAGATGAAAAGGGATGTCTGCAGCCTTTGAAGAATTAACAGCATGCTAGAAGCCTTGGAATAAATATCATGAGACTTTAGAAAAGAGAGGCTTTGCCGTCCAGATATATTTACGAGCTGAATCAACCCGAAACGATCGTTCTCGTCGAATGTGCCAAATTCTTTGATAAGTTTGCAGATTACGTCAGCAGAAGACGTCTTGGTGATCAAAAATTCAATCAATTTACTTTTACCAACGTGCTTGCCATTGACATCAGAAACCAATCGTACTTCGAGAAAGCCGACATCTAGCAAGTCAACAAGACATTGAATCTGCTGGTTTAATTTTGGACAGAGGAATTCCAGTCCAGCAGACAATGCTTCGGAAGCTTTGTCCATTATAATGAACTGTTTTTGTGACATCAGATCGTTTCCAGCACCATTGCGTTCTTTCGGAAACTCTTTCAAAAAGCGCATTAACCATTCTTTCAGTCCATTTATGCATTCATGTTTCATTCCAATTGCATCCATACTTAACTGAAGCTTGGTCACTTGAGATAGCTGGCCTGTGAGCAATTGCAGAAATGATATTGTCAGATCCATGAGCAAAGGCAATAACATCTCAGGGCAGCTTTTTGGTGTGAAATACCTGCCACCGGCCATCTCAAGTAACAAACACAAGTTGTGAAAAGTAGATTGCCTGGCTTCAAAGACGAATTCGGAGCTGGAATCGCTCATGCATTCGCTCTCGTGAAATGCAGGTAGCAAGAGTAAGCGTTCAAGTTCACTAACAATCAGCTGGACCGCTTCTTCGGCCTTGACATTCTCAGAGGATTCTGCATCACTTTCTACATTAGACTCTCGCAGTTGGGATACATGCTGCAGATGAGATGCAGCGCAAGGTGACTGTTGTTGTTCTAAAAATTGTTTGTTAGCTTCATTAATAAAATACAGTGGTCAAAATCGAGGGCGACATACCTGGCTCGTGTTTTCTACAGAGTTTATAGTTTTGTAGAAGAGTTATCTCTCGACGAATTCTGTATACTCCATTTTTGGAATTAAGTATGTCGTCAAGAAGACAGCAAACAACAGACAATACAGCAGATAAAGAGCCTCTTGCAATGGCTAACTGAAGCCCCAGTTCCGTTACCCGTTCGAAATTTGAGTTTTGTTCTTGAGCAACACCCTGAAAATAATGCAGAAGAGGCTCCATAACCACAGATATGTCGATGTTATCTCTACGAGAAGGTAGCGATGGCAGGCTCTTCAATAATTCCTCAGACAAGTTGAGTATTTTGTCGAATAGACATTTATCCGACTTGGCAGAAAGTTGAATCAGCTTGATTATCAGGTCTGTCATTGACCGAAGCCCAGACTCTGAAGTCTGAATTCTGGGAGATTCGACCTTAAGGACGACAGATTGCATTCCAGTCTGCGATTCCATCCCTATTATGCTTCTGCCACGAAATGATTGATAAATTCTAGCCATAAGGTAATTACGTCGGTGGATCTCAATTGTTAGTGCATCGTTGAAGGTTTCTCCTGCAAAGGCAAGTACGTCGCGAATTGCGTTAATGACGATTTCTCTGGCCTCATCTTTGACAATTTTTCTATTAAGACATTCGCTTAAATTTAAGCAGCGAGGGTTAAGCTGTTTTGTCGTCTCCTGGAAATTCCTAGTATAATGTCGGACAAAATCGGACTGGAACAAGCCCGACGTCGCATCCAACAATATGGGCAGATCCTGAGCATCGATCAGATCGTTGCTAGCAGCATTGCCCATCCAAGCAAAGCTGGAAGAAATCTAGAATGAGGGCGGGCGCCAGGTCTGTTACAGAGGAGACACTCACAGAAACGTTACCAACCTGAGTGATAGAAAAGACCGTTCGATGATTTGACTGGGTCGCTCATTGGAGCAATGTCGTCATGGCTGAGTTAGATCGACTGGTCACTTTAACTGCGGTTTATCACCTTCATTGTTTATTAACTGTTTTCGAAGGTGAAAGACAGACGAGGGTTCCTTGGCGTCGACAGTGATTGACGCATCGACAGCGATCGGTCCATAATGGAGCTGCCCGGTGCAGCTAAGTGATACGTTGGGTAAGCAGTCGATTTTCGTTTCGGGGAGAGGATTTGGTTGGACAGCTCGTTTTCGAATATTTCCAGGTCGAGTTTTGATGTGAGCTGCGTAATCCGTTTTTGCTGCATCATAGATGCCAGCCTCACTGCCTTTAGATCCTCTTTCAGTCCATGTATGACTTGAAAAGGGCCTTGTCTATGAGCGGAGCTAGCAGAAATACTTCTCCAACCAAAAAATGCCTTGATAAGCGTGCTACGATTGAATATTTTTGTGCACGCTTTGGTTTTGAATGTCTCTATTTCTTGGTTGAGCTTTTCGTAAGACTCTTTCAGATCGGCATGACTTTGCATCAAAGAAGCAGTTACGCCATTCAATGTATGATATATACGGTGCGAATTGTTTTCGAAAACGTCGTTGAAGTTATTGATTACAAACGATAACAATTTCTGTCAAAAGTGTAAGCATTCAAGTTTTGATAGAAAAGTTTCAACCTGGCACGAGATTAAATCATCATTATTCCTTAGGTTTCCCAGATTGTTATGCTTGTTGCCAGATTGAATAATGATCATCGGCAGCTGACAGATTACAGGTCCCATAACCTATAGCGACTTTCATCATTAAAAATCTTCATTCATTGGAGATGCTTTAACCTCAGCAGTTTCTCGCGCGACGCCTTGATCATCAGCTCGATGCGATAAAGTCGAAAAGCATCGAACCAGCCGGCGAAGTAAATCAAAATTTGCCCTAGGCAAGGATAAGAGAATTGACTGAAAACAATTGTTTAGATGATTCTTTGGAAATTAATGAAACCCAAACCTGGATAATCAAAATTCGGTCGAAGTTATCTCTGGAGTCGGAACACAAATGAGACGTGATCGACGGATCCGCCATTGAATTGAACAGTTGGCGTTGCTGTTTACGAGGCAATAGCGGCTCCGGAAGCTCAGTTAAGAATTTGGAAATGAAACAGGCGCACGTCTCGGGATAGAACAGCTTCGCTTGGATCTCTCCGTTCGGATCTGTAGCTGCTGAAATGAGTTAAATGAAATTGGCGCATTAAACTCATACCAAGCGATTCAGCATGCTGGCAAATGTCTTCAAGCTGATCGCAATGGCGGTCAGAAAAACCAGGCTGCAGCGGGTTGGCATCAGACCCGACGAAATCAATGGGAACACTAAGGAATCGAGGACATTGCTGTTGGTGATTCCAGAATGTTTGAAGGGGTACTCCGAAAATCTTCGATTTCCCTGCATTTCCGCAAGACGCTTGCCCCTGTCACCTGTTGTCAAGCTTTTGTTGACCGATTGATGTATATTGCTTACGAGTACACAGTTACCCATCTACTTCGAGAATTTATTACAGCTATCCGCTTACTTGTGTTTTGTGGCAAAATTCCGGTACGTTATGGATCGATCGTGCTTGCTGTGTTGTTATTCAATAGTTGGGCGGCGTAGAATTCGGTCGTTTTAGCCGACGTCGAAGTGGCTCTGTGTGATATCGGTCTGGTAAGCGATTATACACAAGCATCGGTTCATCGATCCATCGTGAGCCGAAAGCGAACCGCATAAATCTGGGATTGCAATTGGCTGAATTCTGTGGCATTCTCATCAGTTGGAAAGTTTCACTGATATGCGGATACGACGGGGTAAACAGGCAATCTGGTAGAGCTACCTGACCTCCAGCGGGAACCCAGCTTGCCTTGATCTGCGGTTTGTCTTTCTGGTCTTCGTTGAATTTGCCATTTGAAAGTTCCATTTCCAGATCGCTGATATACCGAGCGACGGTAAACCCCTGATTGATCACGTTTATAAACGGAAGTTGGCGGCCTGATTATCCTACCGACTGGACGCTGAGATAGTGCCAGGGCTCTAGAATTAAATCGTTATTGGAGCCATTGACTGGCTTTGAGGATGCCGTCTGAGCAATAGGGATGGTTGATCGCGGCTTCGTTCTCTCAACGACTTTGGAGCCTCTCCATGGAACCACGGGTCTGTTTTCAGGAGTATAATTTTTAAGAGGATGTGGTGGTAATCTGAGAATACAGATTCATGAGCATCAATTCTAAATTCAAATTTCGGCTTTACTCGGCATCATGGATGTAAGGAAAATATTTTCTGGCAACGGCTGACGATGCCCGAAACGGCTTTGGGTGGCTCGGGATGCGAAGACCAGATTTTGTCTTCATTGTGACACAAAAAGAAAAAAAATCAGCTATCGCGTGCCATCTTCCATAGCATCAGGAGAAGCTGCAAGCATTGGCCGAAGGAGACAGTCAAACAGCTATCACGTTGTATTAGCAAACAGATTGATCTTGAATGAAGGGATGATAGATCCGCTTAAAGCGTTGTTGATAGTATCCATTGCGGATTGCTTGATGAAAATCAAAACCGATCGAATTTCAGATTCAGGTCGGATATTTGATTCGACCAATTCGCGAACTTTTGCCAACATTGTTTGGATCTACATTGTAGTGTCATTTGATTAAACTATACACGTTAAGAGGATCTGCAAACCTTAGCCGTTAACGAAGCGATTCTATCGGTAAGCTCGACATGCCGTCGATTCTGTGCCGATACTTCAGCGTGGAGGTTTTTGATGTCGTCTTCCATTTCGTGAATTAATCGAATTCTTTCCTCGCAATCGGCTTGCAGCTCTCGCAAACAGAGTTTCTTCTTTGTCAAGATTCCTGTAAACGGTTTCAAATATTGTGATTACTGAAGACCTCTTGCAGTACCTTCATAAGTCTTCTTTTTTTCTGCCAACTCAGCCTTTAATGATGCATCAGCACCATTTGGATCTGCTTTCTGGAAACTTTCACGATATATGTTGTTGTGTGTCTAAGTCTCTATTAGGTATTGAAACAACATTGACAAATAACACACTTTCAGTTCATCTCTCATTCTATACAGCTGTTTCAGTCTCTTTTCTTCTTCTTTTACGGCAGAGTTTAGCATATCGCCAGTTCTAATAAGCTCCTCCTTCTGTTGAGCTGCTTCGATGATGTACCTTGCCTGAAAAGCTCTATTTTTAATGGGAGATCTCAAACATAGAACCAAGCAAAATAGTGTCCCTGAGATTTTGTAAATGAATAAGAGGAATAAAATATACCTGTGAATAAGGTTCCTCTCCACTACTGCCACGAAGCTTGCCGGCAATGGCATCGTATTTGTTTCGAAGGGTCTCGATTTTCTGCTCCCGTTCTCTCACTTCAAGAGCAACTTTATGGCGCCTTTCTTCTTCAAGCCGAAGCTCACTGCGAACGACGCCTTCCTCTAAATCTAATTGCCTTTCTCTAAGCAGCAATTTGAGCCCGGAATTACGAAAATTGACCAAATTACCTTTCTTCCATTTCCAACTTCAGCTGATTCTTGCGATTTTCTAAGAAATACACCTGATCCACGTGTTTCATCAAACTGTCCCGTAACTGTTGTGCCTCGAACCGCAACATGTCGCATTGTAAAACGAGGTCGTCTTTTTGGTTCTAATGTCACGCTATAACAAAATGCTCTCATTTTTGTGTTTTCACATTACCTGAGATAGCATTAACTGTCGTTCAGCGGCTTGATTCTCCAACAAAATCTCGTTAAGCGATTCATTGAGATTGAGAAGTTCAGTGGTCTTTTGAGCGAGTTTCTTTTGGCGATTATCCACAGCTGCTAAAATTGCTTTCAGATGAGATAACAATGATTTTTCTTGGCTTTTTTCTTGATCCAACTCTTCCGTCAATCTAAAATAAAGATTCAGCAAAAAACGCGCTCAGCATGCAGCATTACAATACTTGTTGATCTTTCCTGTAAGTTCAATCTTCTCGTTGAAGGTCCGTTTTCCACTGGCACGAACGACCTTTCGCTCCATTTGCTGCAATTGAAATTCAATTCCATATATGATTTCTTGCTGCTGAATTGATTGCTGGTCTAGCTCCATAATTTGGCTTTGGACGTTACGAAGTGATACTTGGGCGCCATTGATCAACGCAGCCGTATTCGCTTCTGTTTTGCGAATATCAAACAATTTTTGATTTGACCTAGATATGACAATTTTGAGCACAATTGACGACATACAAAAGCAGAACTAACTTGAACAGCGTTTGCATGAGGGAATGGAGCTGCTTTTCATATGTGGCATTCTGTTCGACTGATTCGTCAAACAGTTTTTGCACTTGCTGGCTTTGACCTTCAATATTTCCAGATTTATCAAGCTCGGTTTTTAAACACTCTTTCGCCACAATAACTTTCTGCTCGTGCGCATCAAGCCGGGTAAGTTTCTCAACCTGAGCTTGCTTATCGGCAGTTAACGCTTGCTGAGTTTGATGAAGAAGTGAGACAGTCTCTTGCAGCTCCCGTTTCCTGGTTTCGGCTTCGATTTCCAACCGTTGTAAACGAGTTTGCTCCTCCTAAATCAGTTTTGATAAGCTGAGAAATTCGCCGAGGTGGTAACAAACTTGAAGTTGATCACGAGCTTTCTCCGAGTTTTTTTCGGTGATTTTGATCTCCATTTCAATGGCTTGGTTGTTGGCTCTCTCCTGCTCTAAGATAGTAGTGCCGTCTGTTATCAGCCCTCTAGTATATCTGATCTCGTTCTTTAAATCTTGCACGGTTACCGCTGCCTGGCAGATGTCTTGGTCTCGTTTGATCAGAAGGTTCTGAGCCTGTTCCCACTGAGACACAATTTCTTGTCTTTGGAAATGCATCTCCTTGAAATCAATCGCCATTCGGTCTAGTTCGATTTGAACCGAAACGGTCTCCGTTACTTCAAGATCAAGGGTGCCTTGTAGTTCAAACGCCTCCTGTTTGACATGCAATCAGAGTGAAGAATTCGTTAACAGCAATATGACCTTTGTTAATTGCTCAATTTTCATGGATGCGTCCCTGATTCGTAAATCGTCTTGCTTTCGATAACGCGCTAATGCGGCAGAATCTTCCTCATTCTGTTTCGTTGCCAAAATCCATTGTTCCAGTTCCTCTGAACAGCGTTATGAGCGGAATTCCAAATTTCTTTAAATTCAAGCCGTATTTTATGAAAATGCATCTCTTTTGACCACAAGAGGCCAACATTCACAATTGGAGTAAAATTACCTTGATTCCAGTTCTTTTGCATCATAAAGCGTTCGATTTTATCGTTTGCCGAGAACAAATCATTTTGCATGGAGTGGATTTTCTCGTTCGCACTTCTTGTCTCTTTATCCATTTTGCCAATATCTGATCGAAGCCGAGATAGTTCTTGCTCAGCGATGCGTTTCATATGGTCTTCACTCTCAATCGCTTTTGCCTATTGGTTCAAGGTTGAACAACAAATTTTCACGTATATAGCTCAGGAAACGGAATGAGCAAACATTCCTCAAGTACAACGAGGAATACTTCAAAGAAGTGGGAACATACTTTAGCATCGAGCAGTTCTTGGGTTTTAGCAAGCTCATACTGAACATTCCGAAGATGCTCAGCCATAATATCGATACGTTCTTTACAGTCAGCAATCTGTTGCGTTCGCTTCTCCAACCGCTCCTCTTTTTTCTGCAGTCGCTTGTGCAAGCTGCGGTAGGATTTCGATGCCCATGACGGAACCAAGTTGGTATCGACATTGTGGCGGTAAGTGGATTCGGCATCATAGTCGTCTGACTCCGATGGCGGTAGAACGCCAGGAATCGGATCTTCGGCCATAACGGCCTGAGCACCCGGATGGAATGCCTGGATCGAAATATGGTACCATAGTTCGATAGTGCCCGATTCGGCATAGGCGGCCGGCAAGGCAGATCTCTGCAACCAGACATGAAAGACTACTATTAATACTGACAAGCATAATAAAACGGAGTCGCAATTGTGGCTACCTATATTGGTCTTCCCATAATCGCATCATTTTCACATTTTGATACTCACAAACTTTATAACGGAGTTACAAGCTTATGATTCACTGGGTTTTGTTGTGGTTGGTAGCATCGATCTAATCTAGTCCAATCCAACGCAGGCCAGCCTGATCATGCTGTCGTTGTATGTACAGTGAAATACCATCCAGTCTTGGATTCCTTTTGCTTGGATGTGATCTGAATGTGATCTGAACGTTCATCTGGTTTTTGCTTGTTAAAACCTTGGATTTCCTCGCAACTATTTTGCGCATACTGCCTACTGGTTCTCTGAGGTTCGGCGACAATGTCAAATCAGGCCGAAATTCCCGATTCTGAGATGTCAGCTGCCGAGCTAAAGCGTTTGCAGAAGGAAGAACGTCGCCGGCAGTTTCAGGCGTCTCGCCCGGATTTGGTTGGGAAGACGAAGCCCGGCAAAGCTGAGCGTAAGTCGGCAACGAATGAAGCAAAATCCCCTGCTGTCGAATCACAAACGAAAGATTCGAAGCGAAGATCTCCAGACGCTGTGGTCAAAGCTGATGGTAGTCGTAATAAATCTGTTCTCGTGTCAAACCAAGTCGACAAAGAGAATCTGGAACGAAAACCAACAAATACCTGTCGAGGCTTATTCGATCATCTCCCTTCTTACAAAAAGTTATCGTCTTCGGCATTGCATATTAAAATGGGTGCAGCTCATGATATTCATCCTACTTTTTTGTCGCTTGGGTTGTGTCTAGCAAAGCAAGTGCTTACTGGTAAGTCTTCTGTCAGATCGTTGGACAATCTAGTTGATCTCTATCTAGGAGCAAACTCTAGATCGCTTGCTTTATTGAACTCGATAAAGCAGTTACTGGATGGCTATGAATGCCCTGCTGAAAAGAACTTCTCTCGTGATTTTGAAGCAATCTTGGCCAGGCATATCGCCTTCATCAAGAATATCACGTTAGTGGACTGTTTGCCCTCCAGACTGCCTCTGATTTTACGCTCAGTCCTCTATCGGTTGCGATGAAAAATGTGGCAACTGCTATCAGTTCCGCCGTTTCTAAACTTGATCCTATGATTGCGCATTCGCAGGTAAAATATACCTTTCTGCTAAGAACTGGAGTTCCTATTGTTTTGCAGGCGAAACGCGAACTCTTTGAATTCATTGAAAAATACTCTGACGAACGTATAGTCTTCGCTATAAATGCTATTGCTAAATTATCAGAAGACAGGATTAAAGATGGCGAGGCTATCATGATCTACTCGAGGTGAATATCCGAAAACATTATCACAATTGTCCCCAACAATTTCCGTAAAGGTGCCATTTGATTGAGCAGATCATCATCAACGCTTACAACAAAGGCGTCGTGTTTCGCGTTATAGTCGTGGATTCCAGCCCATGTCTCCATGGCCGGCGAACGCTTCGAAGATTGATTCGGGAATGTCCTGGACTGAGCTGTTCCTATGTTTTGATCCAATCCGTGACCTTTGCCATGAAAGAGGTTTCGAAAGTGTTCTTGAGTGCCACTGCTATGATGTCGAACGGCGCTGCTCAAGGTCGTGTTGGCACTGCAGTCATTGCTGTTATGGCGCAGACCTATCATATACCTTGCATAATGGTCTGTGAAAGTCGAAAGTTCTCAGAAAATGCTCAGGTATTCGGAACCTTTTAATTATGCAGCATGTTCATTTATTCTTGAAAATTAGGTCAATGCTATCACCAGAAACGAACTTTGCGATCCAGAGCCGCTTCTGCATGGGAAGCTTCGAGATATGCCTGGTTTAAGCATATTAAATTTGGCTTATGATATAACCCCTGCGCATCTGATTACCATGGTCATTTCTGAGGTTGGCTGCATTCCAGCAACAAGCGTGCCTGCTGTGACTCGTGAGTTTCATTCCTAAATCCACATTCAGGGGAATATTTTCCAGTATTCAGTATGAAACAATTAAAATTGATATGCCAGCCGTCGTGCCTATTACTTCTCCTTTTCTTGCCCGCTGCCGTCCTTGTAAACTTTTGTTTGTCTAATTTGCATATAAATACTTGTTTAGTCGTGATCTGAATTCATCAAAGCACAGAATGGCTAACTTAGACTTTGGTTTAGCATGAATTGGAGAGTGTGTACCAGCTAGATAGGCTCATGACTTTAGCGTAGCCGTGAACGGTGAGCCGAAGTTAACCGTAGCGCTCAGTGTGCCATCAACGCTTTCAAATGGCACCCGATTTCATGCCTCCAAGTCTGGGTCTATTTCTTGTTCTCCTAGTTATACCCATGGGGGTAGCGTCGTTGGATGATCTGCGAGATAGTGTTTCTGTCATCATGCCGACGACGTTGGCCGAACAGATCGGGGGCAATGGAAGGATTCCAGCCAAATCTGCGCTTTTCGGAAAGGTTTCCAATCCTCATTAGCTTGTTGCTCACTGTTAGACCTATTTACTCTAGTTTTATTATGGAAGGATACTGGACGCACCCTTCAGTTTACTGAAGCAGAATGAAACCGACACTGCGTATCTCGCCTGCGATAGCTTCAAAATGGACGTTGAAGATTTGGAGCGACCGTAATGTATGTTATCAAAACGTAGTAGATACTCATCCTGATTCACAGATTCATTGCATTGGTACGTCGTGGCGGCGGATGCACTTTTGTTCAGAAAGCGCGGAATGTTCAAGATGCTGGGGCTGCAGCTATGGTCATTGTTAACGATGACACAAAAGAGCCGGATTATATGGGTTAACATATCTATCTACTATGCTGTAATTGAATAATGTCAACTTAGGAATTTCACAAACGGAATATGGACTGAGCACAACCATTGATATTCCAGTTATGATGATTCGACAGGTAATTTATACCATTTTTTAAGTTACGATATCGGACCAAGGTTATAGGCTCCCGGCGATCAAATCATCAAAGGCCTTGTTGAATCCGGTAAGGTTCGCGGACAACTGCAGGTCCTTAAGCCAAACCCTGCAATGAATCAAGTAGGTATCATACATCGGTTTGAATTTTATTAACTCCCGTAATAGCGTTTGAACGTGGATTTGTTTTTACGCTTGGATGGGATTCATGCTGAATTCATGAAAACGTTTTCCTTGGCGTTAGCGAGCTTAGGAGATACCGTAAACCCATCAGTTCATTTTATCATCGGTTAGCGATTAACAGTAATTTTACATCTGTATTAATGGTGCCATTAGATGAATGGAAAGACTGGCGTGATTCTGAATCCTGTACAAACAATAAAAGATATTGTGCTCAAAGCCGAGATGTAGTTGTAGAGACTTTGAGACAGCTTTGTATATTCAAGGAGAAAGGCTGGAAATCATGGGCATCATATTACAAGTAACGCTTTATCCTTCGAACAATTTCCGACATTTACCTTCTGCTTAGCGAATGGGTCGGCAAGTGTGGCTCAGTCAATGATTTTTCGGACACTTGCTTTCGGCAAATATACAATGAAGCTGACGGTATTGAAAGCTGTATTCGTCAAAGCGGGGGACTTGAAGCCGACCAACCTAATGACCTGCTCGAACCTCAAGTCAGTTTAAATTTCATCATTGATTAGTGGCGATATCTGATTTTGTCAGCTTCGTGATCCGCGCCAAATTCGGTACGCTCCGCTACTGCTCATCAACGATGCGGTTTTTGAGAGTCAGCTTACGTGTAATTCGGTCCATGATTGTGCACCTCTATCCTTTCTTTGCATGATGTTCGCCGACAGTGATCAGGTATATTTGAAGTTTCATTCGCTTCTTTTAGTGGTTCCATTATGACCATCTTTAGCCTTCGACCTGCTTTACATCATCAGCTTGTGAATCATTTGGTGAAGTCCCAGATGTTTGCGGCACTTGCCGGCCTTTTGGAGATATTGCTGCGATATCAGATCCTTTAAAATGCCAGACTTCTTCGTCATCACCTCATGTGCGATTTGCTACAATCCTGATAATATTTGTGATGGTAACTCTATTTGTATTCCTCCTCATTGTTTCCATCAATCGACATCTACGTAATCTAATGCGTCGCGAGGTAGTAGGTCTGATTCACATAAGTATTTTCTCTCACCAGTTGTTAGGTCGATGCTATTATGAACGAGTATACCCCACTTCATGATACAGATCCCGATCATGTGTATTCCACTGTTAAGGATCCTTACAGAATTCCTGCCGCTTAATGATTTTTCATAAATTGCAATTTATCAATACATTTCGTCTAGAATCTGTGCTTGGACACTGGGCTGTACTTTCCGCTTGCGCACACTTTCTTCAACAAAGTGACTTTTCTATCCGCTTTTACCTTCTCTTTGATGGCAATTACCCATTGCTTTCGCTGTCACGATCGTCACAGCGAACCAGGAGGATATAATAGCAACCTGAAATCACTTGGAAATATCCAACCTTTCAAGTTCGAGTCCACCCATATCAGGTCAACTCCATACTTTGAGCGTCCTTCTTATCGCCATAGTCATTGCCAAAATTTATATATGGCAGCTAACACTGCTCAAAGTATCTGCAAACCTTGCTAGCTTCTATATATTAGTCATTAATCCCAATCTCAGCGCTCATCCAGAGTCTGAAGGATTTCCGAGACCATGGTCTAGCTGGAGATTATGACGACGCTCTCACTCACTTCGGTTGTGCGACCCAACAAATTATCCAGTAAGAGCCTGATGGATATTTTATCAATGGTTTATTGCCGGAGAACTGCCTACAGTTGAACTCGTTTTGAATCGTTTTGTGCTTAAGCCAAGATAATCATGCTCTAATTACAGATTCGCTCAACTGGCCCAATATTCAGCTGAAAAAGTTGTTTGGAGACGTGCCAAAGTAGAGCTAAAACATGAGGCAGACCTCATTCGCAACATCAAACGAGAAATCTTAGCGCTTTGTACTCCCCCCAATGCATCCCGCCTCCCAAATCGCGGCTCTCGGTCAGCCGCCAAGTGTCAGTTTACTGACGAGAAGTTCTCAGATCCAATGACATTTGACGAAAAGAGGACCCCCAAAGTCGACAGAAAGTCTATACGATCTCAGGATGTACCGCAGAGCAGTGTCGAGATTTTTTCAACAAAAAAGACTTCGCCCGCCTCATCACCTCGTTTACCAAATTGGGTCTCCAATACATCTCAGCGTAAAGTTGCCTCGTCTTCTGAAAAGCCCAAACGACAAAGCCGTAAACCTCCAATTCCTAAATTTGAGCGGAAACGTCGTGACGAAGACGCTGCAAGCAATTTAACTCCAACAGCTATAAATACTGACGATGGAGCCCTAGTCGACTTGATTACCAGAGATATCATGTCGACAGATACGATCGGTCTTTCATGGGATGATATTGCTGGACTAAAAGATGCAAAGGCGATATTGCATGAAGCTGTTGTTTGGCCGCTGACTATACCAGACATTTTTCAAGGCATCAGAAGACCATGGAAAGGCACGTAATGCGATTTTGTTTTCATCTATGATCTACTTCTTAGCCGTTTGAAGTTATACCTTCCATTTTCTAAGGTTTACGACTAGAGATTGACTGTCTAATCATTCTGCTTATCAAGGTATCCTGATGTTTGGACCACCCGGTACAGGAAAGACCCTGCTTGCTAAAGCGATAGCCGCTGAAAACAAGACAACATTTTTCAACGTTTCCGCTTCGACTTTGGCATCAAAATATCGAGGAGAGTCTGAAAAATTAGTTCGAACTCTGTTCGAAATGGCGAGACAACTTGCACCCAGCATCATCTTTTTTGATGAAATCGATTCCATTGGCAGTACTAGAGGAACCGCTAATGAACACGAAGCATCGCGACGCGTCAAATCCGAGCTACTAACGCAAATGGATGGAGCTGCCAATACCGGTATGGTTATCCATTTATTCAAAGGTCACAAGATTGACTGATATTTTGGTTTTTAGAGTCTGGAAAACTCGTTGTTGTATTGGCTGCAACAAACTTCCCTTGGGGCCTTGACGAGGCGTTACGAAGAAGACTGGAAAAGCGGGTTTATATTCCATTACCAGACCAGCCAGCAAGGCGTCAATTATTTGAAATCAATTTACGGGACGTGAGGCTAGGGGCCGATGTGGATATGGATTCGTTGGCACAAATGTGTGAAGGATACAGCGGATCCGATATTACCAATGTGTGTCGAGATGCATCTTTGATGCCTGTTAGGAAGCGAATGACAGGATTAACGCGAGAGCAAATACAGGAGCTCGACGCTGAAGAATTGAAGAAAACTCCAGTCTGCAATGATGATTTTCGGGCGGCGTTGCTGAAAGTGAACAGGTCTGTCTCGTCAGACGATATTCAGCAATATGAAAACTGGTCTGGTGAATTCGGATCCGTCTAAGACCCATTGTATCTTGATCTATAGATGATTTTGTCAGTCGTGCAATAAATTTCGATATTATACTACGTATACGCTCATATGTGCTCATTTTCACATTCTGTAACGGGAAAAGGCCGAATCTGCGGCTCTGTCGTGTCGTGAGGTTTATCTGCTTTAGAAGTTGTCGCGTAGACTTTGTTTTCTGTATGAAATTCGGTAAATCTATCAGGTCCTGGATAACACTTCGGTTCGATGCCATCAAACTGACATTTATGAAGGCTTGAAGCCAATCTACCATGGAACACCCGCTGGACCGATTACTACTTGAACTATAAATATTTCAAGCAGCTGATCAATCAGCTAGCTCAATTCAGTATATAACCATTTATTTAAAAAATTGACTGACTAATTTATACATGTCAGCGCCTGATCAGGAAGAAAAGGCGAGAGAAGCGATCGCGGGCAACTGCCAGAGCAAATTACATCGAAAAATTTCGTTGCCTTATATAGAATCCGAATCGGATGTTAATGGAATAGACGAGAGAAAGTTTAACGATGGTTTGTAAATTTTAACAACTTGATGTCTATCGCTAAATTCATTTAGACAAAAAATCGCAAAGTATTCAACGCACGGGGAGCGAGTTGAAGTTCAAACTTGAGACATCGTCTGACTTTCGATGTCGTTACTTTTTGGAAGAGTTCCGGCGAGAATTTGTCAAGATCGATCTGTTTTGTGGCAATAGTTTGGCCAGTATAAAGAAGAGAATTGATACTGCACGAGATGATCCTGAACGAATCCGAAAATCTCTGTAATTCGTGTCTTTGTGAGTTCTGGTACACTTCCTTATTTTTGGAATCAGATTATCTACAACATTGCTCATGATCCGCTTGGAACAATTTATTATTATGAATTTTGCCGGCCTTGATAAAATTGTCAAAAAGTGGGTTGTCGGACTATAAAATACTGGGAGTTTAACCATTTTTCAGGTTTGATAAAATTATCGGCGGTAAGGAGCCGTATCCGAATAGCTATAAGTATTCATCTTCCATGAAACAAACTACCACATTTCTCATTTGCTGTACATCATAGGCGGATATTAGATGAAACGAGCCCTCGTGTTGCTACACAAAAGCATCATCATTTAAACACACTTGCAGAAATTCGAGCTCTTGTAGCCGAAGAAATGGTACAGTTTGACTTCAGCACATTTCTCGGGTAGAGTTCCCATGTTTACAGATTAAATGCGGACCTTCGTCAGCGCTTGAAGAAGACGAAGCTACTCAAAAGGAACTTGACGAAACTGCCGTTGAAGATGACATTCCGACCTTTACCCAGCTTAATATTGAGGCCCTGCCTCCCGCCAGCGTCACTCGGATGAGGATCGTTCTTGGCACGGATGCGCTTGGTTTTAATATGACTGTTCCCGTCGTTGTTGCTAAAGGAGCATTTGCGGGACCTGTGCTAGGTGATTTAACATTTTTCCGGCAATGGCCTTCGACGGAATGGTTGCCGTTGTCATCCTGTAATCTAAATGCTCATTTGGTGTAGGAGTTACATCGGCGCTGCACGGAAATGAACTGAACGGGATTCCGTTGATCTTCCGTCTTATTCGAGAACTGGAGGTTGAATACCTGAATGGGACTGTGGTCGCCATCCCAGTTCTCAATCCTCCCGGATTCTTAATGCATCAGCGTGGCTTCCATGATGGCCAAGACCTCAACAGGCTGTTTCCTGGAAATCCTAACGGAAACTGCGGCCAGGTTTGGGTTTTCAGTATTTTTATCAACAAAAGTTTGAAAAGGCATTTAATTATTAAAACGGGCCTTTAGCAAACTAATTTTGCCTTTCTGTACAGGTCTATGCGTATAATGTTCTGAACATAATTGTACGAAAATTCAACTATCATATTGATCTACATACTGCCAGTTTTGGTCGTGTCAATTCCTTGTACGTTCGTGCTGATATGAACAATCGCATTACACACCAGATGGCATTACTTCAAGAACCTCAGATTATTGTACACAACACTGCACCAGATGTGAGTACTGATTTCCATTTGATTCGGGTTTATCAACTATAATGCAGGGTTCATTAAGATCGGCTGCTATGAATCTGAACATTCCGTCAATTACTGTGGAAATTGGAGACCCTGTAAGTGCAACATTTTTTCTCTTTCTAACTTTAGGTTGGGAAAGGTCTCTCCATTAGCTTTTTTTAATTCCATCATTGCTGCAGTCGAGAATTCACCGCAGATTCGTTTCGTCGGCGCTGTTGGGCGTTGAAAACATCTTACATTCCCTTCATATGGTGATTAGGGAAGATCCTGAACCAAATTCCGAAGTCACTGTGCCAACAAGTAATGGTCATGATCTTTCATCCTAAGTCATCCTCACGATTGCTTACAGTTTGCGCCCGATCATTTTGGATATTCGCTAAGCACGGCGGGTTATTAACGGTGCGACCTGAGATAAACACATGGGTTGAGAAAGGCCAGGTAATGTGAAACGTTTTCGCTTCGTTTTTGCTTATCGTGCTGTGAAGTTCCTTAACGTCTCTCTTGCTAGTGCTTTCACATGAGTATTTATATAGCTTTTTAGGTGATTGCCCAAGTTCGCAATGTATTCGGCGACATCACCGCCACGTACCGGGCGCCTCTTGATGGAATCGTGGTTGGGAAATCTGTCGATCCCGTATGCTCTACTGGTGATCGCGTTATCCATTTGGGTGTTGTTGAATCGTCATTTCCGGCTGTTGTTAATGACGGCCACACTTAATTTCAAGGGTTAAGGCTATTTCAACGCAAGGCCTTTTATCTTCATCGACAATTTCTTCAGCCATTTATAAACTGATTATATTCGGTTATGCGGTTCTTCAGGTGAATTAAAATCTAATCCTGCCCAGTCGATGGAATCTATTCACGTTACCACTCATGTAACGTTTCTGAATTGGGTCCCCACATTTCCATTTGGAGATCAACTGTAGAGGACTTCATATTGAAATACTGTCGATTCTATGAGGGCTTTACAGACCTTACCGGCTTTGCAGGGTTGGGTTCGAGACCTGCAGGACGCAGCGAACAGCGAGGAGTTTCAAAATTTGATAGGTCACATTGAGCAGTGGACCCGCCGTAGGTTTTTAATGTCAGACCATTATGGTAGCAACAATATGGGTTTGTAGGAGCACATGATGAACTGGGCAAAGACCAATTGAGAGGAACCGTTCCCATTTTGCTCAATGAAGCCGCTGTTGAGCTCTTCAATCTTTCAGTTTATAAAGGAGAATCACTCTCGGTGTCTGCAAAAGCAAAAAGTAACTTCCTGCGAAACGTTGTTTGTAATCAAGCCTGAACACTTGGATTTGATAGTTCGCTCAGCCGCTTGCTCACTACTAAATCTGCCATCAAACGATGATATGAGTTGTAATGACTCTTGGCTTCGGATACACTACTTCACTGCTGCAGCATGGCATGATGCCAAAGATTTCGAGCAAGCTGAACTTTTTTTACAGATTGCAATTGAGAGTCGCCTTTTGACCTCCGATTCGCGCGAGCTGCCACCTGAGATTCGAGAGATTGCTTTTAACATTTACAGCTTGCGATCAGATAACGTTGTTAGATCTAGCGTCCTTAACTTAACCGCTCATAGCTATACTGCAGTTTTGGGCCATGGACCGACAACCAGACGCAAAATTAATGGCTTTGAAAGCTTTGAAGAACTTGGATCTCTCAGCAGCAGTATGGCTCCACGTAAAACTTTATAATAAAGGTAAGACAGACGCCAATGTTTTCGTTTGAATATTCGTTTAATGCTTTGTCTAGGAGTAAAATTGTATCAAAGTTCCTCAATGGATAAAGCGGCCGAATGGCTTAAAATGGTAAGTAAGCGATTGTGTCCGAGCTTCATTTTGACACATAGCACAGAGCCTTGAAGCATTAGCAAACGAAACGTCCCATCCTCAAGCAGAAGAAAAGCGAAGTCGGACGCTTCGGGCTCTCTCTTTAGCTCTGAAAGCATCCAATAAATTCAACGAAGCTTTGCAGATAATTGATCGTTGTCTTGAATCTGGAAGCAACGATGTGGATAGTCTGTATCTGAAAACTGAACTGCTTATCCGATTGGAGGTGGGTCATCTGACTCCCCTTGATGTTTTAACATGTTGCTTGTTCAGAAATATGACAACGCTTCGGATTGTCTTCTTCAGACTATTCGCCATTCAGGATGCGGCCAAAAGATGTAATCGGTTTGCTTCTGGAAAATCGATCATTGAATCTTTTAGGGGAGTGGCATTATGCCAGTTATTCAAAGAGGCAGGCCAACCGATGAAAAGTATTTTAGGCTACAACGAACTTTTAGTTAAATTTCCGGAATCTTCAAGATTAAAGATTTTGAAGCTTCGGTGCTCATTTGCAACCGACGATGTCGAAGCAGGCGCGCAGATAGCTGACCAGGGTAAAAGAACGTCTTTGTGCAATTCTTGTTGGCAAACTGGTATTCATTGTCCAAGTCATATCTGATCATTTATCCGCCCGGAGAGAACTCAGCGATGAAGAGATAGAAGAATTTCGGAATGTCTTGAACAATGTCGCCCTTCATTTTTTCGAGGTGGGACACTTCGCAATTTTGCCTTACAGCTGAGTTCCTAAAGATCCGAATATTTCACTCCTGTTCCGAATGGATTGCAAGAACCGAGCGATTAGCTATGTGCAGACAGGGTGATAATAAGAGCATCTATATGTGTAGATGCGCTTTGTCGATAGCGGAAGTTGAACAAGGAAACACAAGTCAGGACCATTCCAGCTTTAGTATGAAAACCTGATTTGTTTGTAGATGAGGCTCTTCAGTGTGCGTTGAAAGCCGATAGTCTGTGTCCTCAATTGAGCCTAGCGAAATTGGTTGCAGCTCATTGTTATATAAACCTTAACGATCCGGAATCAGGTATGCTTTCAACTAAGCGAAAGCAATCATATCTTAAACTGGAACAGCCACACAGCGCTTGAAAGATGCATTCAGTTGTCACGAGTTTGATCGCAAATATTTGTCCATAGTTCTTAGCCAGAGCATAAAAGTATATATGGACTGAACAAAATGGTTATGATTTCACCCTTTTATTAGGCTAATTTTTCAGAATGTGCTGCATTATGTATAGAAGAGCTGCTTTCTTCAAAGACAGATCCTTCCGATCAGGTTGTAGGGTTGAGCAATCAATGGTCTTCCTGATAGATTTAGGTGACGTTTCTACAATGTGCTGTCGACTTGCAATACAAAATCGCTTGCTCAAACTCTGAAAGGTTACAAGGAATTATCAGCGTTTGTTTGATTCAAAATCTGTTTCACAGTCCTGAATCTGGCAATTTGCAGCAAGCATTGAACCGTATATGCCAACATTTACGTTCCGCTATCCACCTTAGTCAGGAGAGGCATTTGGAAGCTTCGACGAGTCCAAGTGCCTTCGCAGATGTTAAAAGAGATGCAGATTGGTTTGGGAAAATTGCATGGAATTCTGGGTAACCCTATATTTCTTTTGGTTGCCATTTTTAAAATTAAAATTTTCTAGGATCCTTTGCTCAAAAAATAAGCTTATGCTGGAATGTTCTGAGTTCTTTCACATATCGGCAGTTTTTTGTCAGGTTTGCTCTGGGTTTACATTCCTCCATTGCAGATAACTATCAGTATAGATGATTCTAGGAGAAAATGATAGCGATACATGTAACCGGTTATTAATAAGCTTATGTATGAGCGGTTCTGCAGTGATGCAGCATTTATCGCGATTGCAGCAAAGCCCAAAATTCGGAAGCGATTCCGAGAACCTATGCAATTTTTGTCAAAATCGAATTCGCGAATTTCATGTTGCTGCGAAATCTACGCTGGGGAATGGTCTGTTGAATAACCTGTACCCAATTATTCATATTCTTGAATTACAAGTGAAGCTTATTCTTGGGGATCCTAACATTGATATCCACGTCCGGGTCAGATATCTTCTGAGTTTATGTCCCGGGTCTAATAATGAGCTCTTTAGAATGCTGTTAATATTCCCGGATGGAAAGCCACATTATTTGAAGAAATTGCCTCTATTTGCTTGATGCCACCTTTTCTTAGGCGTGATGGTATGCCGATTTACCACGAATCGGACTGACTTTCAATACGATTTTTAGTTGCAGTCTCTGCTTTGCGGAGCTTGTTGTCAATGGAAATGGCACAAAATCAACATCAAGGACTAACTCTCAACATCGAACACATTTCGAAAAATATTCGCCAATTAATAACTCTATCTGATAACATTGATAGACAGCTTCCTTTCTTTGAGCAAGCACAGAGTTTTGTCTTACACATTGCAAGTTCAGCTACCTCATACCCAAGATTGGAAGCTCAGTGGCTTGTTTCCCGATCGTGGAATAATGGAGTCATCGCATACAGGTACTATCTATCGCGAAACGTAACATTTTTCCTTCTCACAACTGCTTTTAGGGCAGGAAGTTGGGAAAGCGCAGAAATGTGGATGTCGAAGTCTATCCAATTGTCCAATATGTTCGGTGATAGCTGCACCAGTAACCAAGAGGAGATGATAAGGTCGCATGCATTTGTTCTCTCAAGACTGCAACAATACTCAAAAGCTGCGAAATAAATTGCCAGCCAAGTAATAACCAATATTAAGTAGATTAATTAGAAACATGGATCTTCTTTACCGGAATCCTGCTTGACACAACGATTCTTGCAAAAGCTCAACTTCTCCATAGAAATCTCCAGAAACTGTTGTAAGACCATGAAGGTCCTTTGTTGCTCAAACTGGGGCCGTTTTCCATTTCCGGAGCCATCTTGTCAGCCAAGCGTGTCCGGACCCAATGATTGTATTGATAGAAAGGAACTGCACTTGCTTCTTTAGCCAGGCTTTCATACAACTAGTCTAAATCAGTAATGGCCAGAGAGATCAATGAAAAAATTGAACCTCTTCGTTGGAAATCGTAAAGGCAGCTCTCGATAATCCTCTCTCAACAAGATCAATTTTACATGCCATCGCTGTCTGCCATAAATTAAACATCATTCGCATACATTCAGAGGTTCTTACAAGAAAGAAGAAATCCAAAAGAACATCATTTCCGTGCCGTTCGTCATCAATTTCCACATAGCCTTCGGAAGTAAACCGTTCAGAGGCGCCAAGCTTCACAGCACTTGATCTTCTTATTCCTGTTCGCTTGTGATGACATTGATTCACTGTGCTAAAGGATACATCGCGAGAATTTTCTATCTGCTTCAGATTAGTTTCAGCCTGTAGCAATTTGATCTTCGTGTTATTCAATTCCTGCTCAAGTCGACGTATTCGAGCGTATGACTTTAACACGAGCAATGAGTTCGCCATGGACATGGTATCGACTCGGGATTCGAGCTGGAAACAGTGCGCCCGGATGGCTTCAATATCACGACATCTATCGCTCTCTCTAGCCCTAATTGCTTCCGCCTGATCTGCGATCGCTCTCCTTTCTATCTTTAGCTTTTTTTGGTCAGCGTGGATCGTAGACAGCACCGCTTGAAGTGACTTCTCCATACGACTTGCGCGCCCTTCATCAACGGATGAAGATCTGGCTTGCTGCAATTCAGCGAGCTCTGCTGATAGCGTTAAGATCTCTTCATCACTAGATGTTAGCTTTCGCCGAAGGTCGGCAACCAGCTCGCTTAAAGCACGTTCTCGTTCCAGAGCTTCACGAAGCTGTTGACGAAGGTCCTCATTGGCATTCAACAAACTGGTGCCTAGTTCGGCGGCCAAACGCAGGTCTTTGGACATTTCAGTGACAACTGCAACTTCTTCTTCCTTAGGGGCGCGTGATAAGACCATAGCGACGGCAAAGATTGAGCAAAGGGACGCGCGGATGTGTGCTGATAGAGTATCTCAGGACGTTGCTGTTTATCAAACTTCGTTTTTGAGATCGATTCTGTCACCAAACGGCCAGATGCCTGCCGATGTCTGAAACTGCAAGATACTTTCCTCACATGTTATCAACGACCAGAAGCAACAGCGCACAGTCAATCTGGCCAGAGTAGGAAACTCTATCTGTTTTTTGTGATTTGATTCCCTAAATATCCTCTTTGAAGCTTCTAATAACACTTAAATATCAACATGTGTAGGTCTAGTGTTAAGCTAATGAACTTAGAGTGATTCACATCATTTGATCTCAGAGCGAATTCTGTCATGCCGAGATCAGGTTCTGATTTGAATTGCACGCCATGCATTACAAACTACGGAGTTCTGCCGTTGACTGCCAATTGCCGAGAATAGGGTGAGAAAATCTTAATAGAGCGTTTTAGTTTTTTAGGTATTTCTACGCAGCACTCTGAAGTTTTTCCGATCCGTTTGATTTTCCTCCAACTTGGCGACCAACGGTGAAATATGCGCACATAGTTGGCATTTATTACTGCTAAGTCCGTAGTAAATGCGCACATTATTACGTCGCGGGTCCCAGGTCCCAAAAGGGATCGCAGACGCCTGCCAACGGCACTGGGAACACAGACACACATGGAGTGCAATTCGTCAATGCGTGAAATTAACTTGACTCCAATATTATGATTTACGAATTTCACTCGTTCCAGTGATTAATTGCTGTATCGGCTCGCATCGCAGAAATCTGGCCCATTCAGAAGCAAAATTGAACGCTGAAATAGACGAAGAACGGAAAATTCCACGTTGGCAGCCAAGTCTCCTTAGCTATCTTGAATCGCGGTTGCAATACTCCATCATTGTCGAGTTGAAATGTATTGGATTCGAAGGATGCCTTGAACATATTCTACAGCAGCCCTGAACTTCAGATATCCCTTTCATAGACGATTACACACGTCTACAATACATAAACGGCCAAAGTTCCAAATATTTAATCACATTAGTGTATTGACATTTCGGCCTGATTAATATTAAATCTTGGACCGACTACCTATCCCACCACGCTCCAATTCATACTACAATGAAACTGAGTACAATCCGGAACCATTCCGAATTGTGCTGAGAATGTGTGATTTGCTAGAATTTGAATGACTTCATCGATGACGAACGTTGCCTTTTCCGAGTGGACGCGACATTATCGTGCATCGATTGTAATCGATCCAAAGATCCATCTAGCTTCTGAAGACAGTCTGAATAATGTTGGACCATGCTATGGTTCCTATTTTGAACAGAGCGCTGCAATGCCGACCTGATGCGATCTCGTTCTGACTCATTTGCAGCAATAGCACCACCCAAAGTCAGCAAATTTTTCTGACAATCTTCTTCAGATAAGACCCTCGGTTTTTGTTTCGCCTTCGCAGCGCTGGGACGATTTAGCTTGTCATTCATAAAGTTAAAAACATCTGGCTTCGGATCAGCTTTGACGACAACGGGATTGTTGATGATCGATTTCTTCGGCTTTATCCCGAAATCAAGCCCAGCTCCTGGTTTCCTTATTTGGATGTCGATAGGTTCGACGCGCCCTTGCTGGGATTTACCCAAACCGGCTCCAAACATATAGCCATGCTTTTGCAGAAGTTTCAATCCGATTCCTTTGGTGTGCGCCATCCATGAGCAGAAGTTTTTCGAAACTTTCTCAGGTTGTCTAAAGGTAGATGTTTCTTGACTTATTCTGGTGTAGTTAAGTCGACTGTCGGCTGGCAGAGAATCGTTGTCGAAGTTATCGGTTTCGGAATCAGGGGCCTCTTCATTGCCAGAGCATTCGGAGACAGAAGCATTCTAAAAAGCACGAGATGAATCGTTTTTGGGTCTAAAATTTCGTAGACTAACGTCTATGAAGCTGCTGATCAATTGCCGCTTACGAAGCTCCAAGGCCTGAGATTCAAACGACTCGACCTCGCACAAAAGTGAACATCTTAAGGCGGATATATCAGCATTGTCAGGGCCTGCAGCAAGTATTTCATCCAGTTCACGGATCTGATCGTTCAGAGCACTCAAAGCCGTCTGCAATCCAGATCCTGACATCGAATGTAGCAATCAGAAGGAGCCATATCAAATCTTCAGAGGACGCACTTTTTGGCCTTGAAATTTATCATTTTGCAAAAAAATGCGTTATTAATAACAGTTTCAGTACCGGTACATAAGCTACACTTTTCCTGAAAAAGTGCTCAATCAAGCAAAGCTGCTGTTGTTACCATGAACGAAGCTCATCTTTGAAGACGATAACATCATCACGTTGAGGAAAGGCTCTGTGATCGATCTGTCTTCTGTTAAGAAAGTTCAACCAATTCCAATCTCAGATTCTCAAGATTTGTTCAATGTATTCAGGCCTATTCTCAAGCTTAAATGAATGTCCATAATCAAGCTATGGCTGTTGGCCTCCTTGGCCTAGGGTCTCGTTGCCGGCGGTACTTTGGGTGCGCTGGGGGGAAGCTCGATCAATGGATGGTCTGGCCTGTTCGATTGGCCATGAAGGGACGGGAGGCAATGGCCTGCGGATCGCTTTCTGTCGCTGGTATCTTGTCATCATAGCAGGCGCCAGCACCACAGATCTCGGCTCAGAATCGCCAACCTCTGCTGTACGTTGGCCTGGCTCGAGATTTTCCAGGTCTTGTTCCGGCCGATGAAGACCGAACCGATCCCGGCCGAATACGTCTCCATGATCAACGGACAGCTGCTCAACGATATTTCTATTAGGGCGGGTCCGTTTCCGTATCCAGTAGCAGAGCAGAGCGATGCCCACTCCGGCTATCGCCAAAAACGAAATCAATGCTTTCAGCAAACTGTAATCGTGTAAATCCCTGGAGTATAGAATGCCCATGATCATCGCCATTGTCAATCCGACTGCTATAAGCAACAAGGAGCAATTGAATGTGAGCTCGTTCCGTTGTAGCGGCATAAGAGCTCCTTACTTAATAGGACATAATCGCTATATCGAAATGAAACCTGACATGAAGACCAACAGATGCGGATGGGCCAGAAACTATAAAATCAGGCTTGTTTTGCCCATCAAAGTAAATATATGAATGCGGGATAGCCTGACCGAGAGTCAGAAAACTCATTCAGGTCCAGGTCTATTTGCAAGAGGCAATCGGGTCAGAAAACTAGGATTACACCTGATTGCCATAGAAAGCGAAATAAATGGATGTGGGAGAGCTTGCAGAGAGAAAGAGAGAGAAACCATGCAGGTTGAACTCCATTTGCAATTTATTTTGGCTCGTCTGTACGCATCAGCGGTTAACATTAGGCGCGTCCTGTACTTACCAACGCAGGGATAAAATATTAATGGATGTCGAGTTTGATGCCCATACATTGACGATAGACAAATATGTCATATCAGAAAAGCGCTAGGTTCCAGGATGAGCATTAAACCTGAGTTTGCCGCTTTGGAACGCCGTAAAAGATAGGTTGTTAGATAAAGCCCATGAGAATCATTTTCGTAGCGGGAACAGACACGCCGGCAAAGTGCCATCGGGGCCAGCAACTGGATAAGGCCGATAGTAAACAGTGGTAACAAACTTGTTATTATATCTCTGTGTCATTCCCAAAACGCAGACCTGAGACAGATATACTGATTAGCATTGCAAACTAGAATGGGCAATGCCACAGACCTCTTTTGCTTCAGATTTGGAGATGTACATATGATTCAAGGTGACATGCTGAGGGACTGGTAGCATCACAGCATCATTCTGGCCTGCTATTTCTTCAGAATTGAGCAGAATGATGCCTAGATGAGGAGGCAAAGGCGGCGGGTCTTTCGCGTAGTCGTCGGGAGACGGTTCGACTTGAGAATAATTATCATTGCCATCTTGATCATCGAAATAGTTAAACGTCGGATCAACTTGGCTTGCAGCACGGATCTCCATTTTGTTGTTGATTACCCCTTGGGCATCTGTCACGGTTGGCTGGTCAGGGGCGTACCTCCTAGTAACAATCTCAAAAACAGACCAACTGAGTCAAATTAACTTAGATGAAAACCTGGTGAACAAATTCGACCTCGCAAAAATTATGCGATTGAAAGGGCAATAATATAAAGATTGAACTAGAAAACATACCACTGATCGTCAACAATAAACTTATATTCAATAACGCCCGGTGGGAGCTCCAGAATCACAGTGAAATCCTTAGTTGAGCGTTGCATCGGGATCTTCCCCGACCACTGATTGAACGAGCCAGTTATAAACACCTGCTGCCCCCCATGCGACCAAGTAAATACGGCCGGGACCGGTTCCAAGTCTTTGAGTGGCGAGGCGATCGCGTTATCGCTCGTACCCATGACGACATCGTCATCGGTTCGCAAGCATTGCCGAACACGGTCGGTGAGTAGATCTGGGGATGCCCCCGAGGCTGCATCATGCTGTGCGATGGAGCTCGTGGCTTCATCGGACGAGCCTAGTCCAGCAGACGACTGCCCTTGACCCATATACAAATGAGAGGCTGTTAACAGCAAGATCTGTAGACGACACTATAGATAACAGTTGTAAAGCTGTGTAAAGCTCAGAAGCAGCGTGTGAGGCCGAAACAGCGTCGCAAACCCTAATACTGTCTGAGCTTCAGTCTGCATCCAGCAGATGTCTTTCCGTTCCCAACTTTGAGCTGATAGGGGTAGTTGAGCTATAGGGTAGGAAATACACAGGTACATCGATGCCAAATGACAGTTATTTGATCGAATTTGACCCTTCTGCAGCTTCAAGCGTGTAGGACAAAATTAACGATATGGCTAAGACTGGATTTTGCTGATCATGATTGCATTGTTGCCTCCAGGTTGCGGTTAATTAGCTGCAATGTTCACGATTTCAAGGCTGCTGAAGCAATCTTGACCAAAACTCTGCTTCCAGCGACTCAGTTGAACTACGAATGGAGCCAAATTTTCGCATTCGGGTTTGTCGACAAACTGATAAAAATGAGGTCTGCAGAAAATCACGTGATTGCTGAGATTTAATAGATCAATGGACAAAGCTATCAAGTAAAACGGTACACATGAAAGAAAGATTGGGCAGGTTGAAGTAGATCTGAGTGACTGCGTTTGTTGAACTTTCTGAACCGCCAAGATCTGGGCCAGCTCGATGTGATTGATCACCGAGGATCCATGATCCCTGTTCTTTTCTTACAGCTGACTTCGCATCAGTTGCTGAACGTGAAAACTTTAATTAATGGGTCACTAAGCCTGGTATAATGTCATTAATCGTCGCTATAATATTGGGTTATAAACAGACAGCTCTTCTCTATTCTCTGCATCCTCAATGACTTCCTTCATGGTTGCTTTCCTTTTTCTTTGGTCATCATTTCTGTTCATATTGTTTTATTTCATTTCGGAGCTGATAAAGGCAATTTTGAATTCGGTTGATATTATTGAATGTGACATATCAGCATTTGTGAACTATTTTCAGCATGCTTTTCTCCGTGCAGTATGGTCTTCATAGTGATATTGTCATCCGTTAACGTCATCGAAGACGACATTCCATCTCAGTCGTTGACGGCGCTGGCCGCCGCCTAAACCTCGGATATGGCCCAGACTAGGAAGCAGCAATCCGAGATCGATCGCGTCCTAAAGCGTGTCCAGGACGGCCTGATCGAATTCGAATCAATCTGGCAGAAGGTGTATTCAGCACCGACTGCCGCCTTAAAAGAGAAGCATGAAGCCGACCTGAAGAAGGAGATTAAGCGTCTTCAACGCTATCGAGATCAAATCAAGACATGGCTTAGCAGTCCAGAGATCCGCGACAAAAACGAAATGCTCCAGGCTAGAAAGCAGATTGAACGGGATATGGAACGCTTTAAAGTCTGCGAGAAAGAGACCAAAACGAAAGCATTTTCGAAAGAAGCGCTTACAAATACGCCAAAGAAGAAGCTCCTGGACAAACCCAAGCTTGAAATTAAATCCTGGATTGATAAGCGAATTGTCTTGCTGAAAAATCAGCTTGGTGAGCGTGAATCCCAACTCGACGCCGAGCAACGAAAAGGCAAAAAACGGAATAAGGGTCAGGAAGAAGCGCATATCGACCATCTTCAACGCCTCGTCGAACGCTATAAGTTCCATATTGAACATCTTGAAATGGCCTGGGAAATGCTTTTTGAAGATGAAATTGTTGTGGCCGATGTTGAAGAAATCCAAGAAGACGTGGATTATTTCATCGAAAACAATCAGGTGCATATTTCGGGTCTCTTTACATGACTGATTGGAGAAGAAATTGGAAAATTCTGTCGATTTTTTTTTGGGGGGACCCGAGATTTGAAAAGATTTTTTCTGTAATCCGTTTTGCAACGATGTTTGAAATTCAAGGCTATCGCTGACATTTTTCGAAAGGATGAGGACATGGAGGATTTCGACGATGCTTATATGTACGATTTATTGGCGTCTAAGCGCAATGCTAAGCCTCCACCTCCACCACCAGCTGTTTTGCTTGCTGAGGATGAAAATCTTTCCGATATCGAGCTATCCGATGACGATTACGATTCTCTGGCCGATGAAATCGCTGCCGACGAAAATGATCATGATGCCGAGTCGGACTCGGATTCAGCTGTGCCTGCACCCGAACCAGTCGTCGAAGAGTCACCGCGGAGAGGATCTTCGAAGAAGTCAACCTTGCCTGCTCCATCTCCGCCGACGCCTGCTGAAGCGCATTCCAAAGATAAGCGAAAAGAAAAGCCATTGGAACAGGAGAAGCCCGTTCCCGAGCCTCAACCGACCCCGAAATCTACGCATGTAGCTAAGGCAGAGCGTGAAACACCGAAAAAGTCGTCAAAGCAGAGGAAAAAGATTGCTGTTGTTCCGGTCCAGGTCTCTGCGAATTATCAAGACCCATCCCCTCAAGCGACACCTGTTATATCGAAATCTATCTCAGCTGTTGCCGCGAGCTCGCCCAAACAATCCCCTAGTGCACCCACTATTGTTAATCGTCCATCGGAAGCGGTTCAAGCACAGCCTCCAGCACCGTTCGCTAATATTGTCAAAGCCCAGCAACTCAAACAGGCGGAACAGGCTGCGTTGGCGCGAGCTCAGGCGGAGACAGCCTCGAGGCAGATTCCGCCAGAAACCGATACTCACGAACCGGCGACGAAAAAGGATGAACAAATTGAGAGCCAGCTGCAAAGCCTTCAGATTAATTCTAAAGTGCCGCCCACGACATCATTGTCGCCGCCGCCTGGTCTGCGGTCCGCTTCGCCGTTTGCAGGAGGTCCACCGCCAGGATTGGCTGGTCCCAGTAAGACGACTCTCGCTACGAAGCTTAAGCAAAAGCAGCACCAGGCCGCAGCTGCTGCTGAAGAGCCGGCTGCCGACCCTTCTTTACTTCGGCCGGCACGTCTCGCTGCTGTTCAAGCGTCGACGCAGCGTGAGGCTTCACCTAGCGTCAAGCAGCCTCACCTGTTCGATGCACCATTGTCTGAGGAGCAGCAGGCCAATTTGGAGATTTTGGAATCCAGTTTCAGGCATATGCCGACACCGGCCGATTCCGATCGACCAAAGCAATATTTACCTCGGAATCCTTATCACACTCCAGCGTCGTGGCCCTCTACGCCGTCCCCTATATTCGAAGATCCGTCGTTCTTCGTCAAGTACGACACGGACACGCTGTTCTTCATATTCTACTTCCAGCAGGGAACGTATCAACAGTATCTTGCTGCATCGCAGCTAAAGAAGCAATCCTGGAGATACCATACGAAATATTTGACCTGGTTCCAAAGACATAAGGACCCCCAGGTGACGACGGACGAATTCGAACAGGGTACGTACGTGTATTTCGACTACGACCATTCGTGGTGTCAAAGGATCAAATCCGAATTCACGTTTGAATATCGATACTTGGAAGATGACCTTTAATATATTCGCTGGACAGCCTCACTTTCGGTTTGCTTCGTCATTACATCTGTCTGCTAACCTCATACATTGTATTTCGTGAAAATGCTTCGAGACCCGGGATGCATATTTCTGAGAAAAAAGAATTCCGGCTTTAGATCATTGCAATATGTTAATGTATTAAGATTAGGTTGATGTCTGAAGATTGCCCTATAAGGCTGGTAGAGCTTTAACCAGAGCCTGGTCGTGAGCTTTCTCTTGCCTTTCACGAATCTCACGCAGGCTTGGCGCCTTTTTCGACGACGCTTGTGATCGGACTGAGTTTGTCGTTGACGATGGCGGCGCTGAAGATTTTCTCCAAACCATTGACGATATTTTCTGGTTGCTGTCCATAGCTCTCGTTGTTTTTGGAATGATTAACGCCGTACCAGCCAGCGGCATCGTTCTTTTGCTGGACGCCATCGTTATCTCAACTTCACCAGTTTCAACCAATTTCATTCCTTCGCCAACATCTTCCAAGTCATCGATTAAATCAGAGCCTGGCGAGCGCAGCCGTTGACGTTCGGCGTCCAGATACAGCTCGTGAATATCGAGCCCGATATTCGGCGCTGCCAGCGGGTTCAGCGGCGGGTCGCCACGATCCAGTGCCTGATAGTCGGGGGCCAACGGGTTCGTCCTTCGCGTCCAATGCCACCGACCGGACGTGTCGGCCTGCGCTCCGTCAATATCATCAGTGGCGTTCATCCTTCGAACGCCCAGCTTCATCTGACGATGGACGCGCCACATCGGTTCGTTGCCGTCGATATCGCGTGTTAAGAGTGTGTACGTCTGCACTGGCCGTGTCCGAATCGTCTTGGGATGAGATCCGGGAATGTCGCCGATCACGACCTCTCCCTGCGCCTGTACTGACGACAATCCGCTCACGTCAGCGCTATTCATCACATAACGTGGCGACAGCGGGTCGGTATGACGTCGGGAACGAAACCGCCCGCAATCGTTGATATCGGCGACTTTCATGATGGGCCGGACAGGTCGGGCCGCCCATCGCGCCAGGGCATGGGCCGCGACCGATCCCGAGACGTCGTCGTAGTTGATGTGATCGCGCGTCTTCATCCGCAATACGATCGGGACGGTGGTTCGCGTCCCTTCGATATCGCTGATATCGAGCGTGTTGCGAGTGAATCGCATCGGTTCAGGCGGTTCGTGAACGAACGAAGGTAGTTGATAGATTGGATTGAGCGGATCTACACATCGAGGCCAGCGTGTGCAATGCCGCCCGGCTTGTGTTCTGACGATATCGCTGATGTCCAGACGTTGATCAAGACGGCGGAAACAGTATCGTCGCGGCCGTTCATTGATATCGTCGGTGGTGAAGCGACGATCGACCCGATTTAAGAAGGGATGCCGAGGTGCATCTAACGCCATGCTGATGGCGTCAGAGGATCTGGGTCGATGGTACCGCCTTCGAGATCAGGTACATCGGCAATATCGGGTGGCGGCCGATGCTGGTCCCGAGCGTGTGAATGCCGAATGTTGGTCGGACGATTCATTGATGTGTCATGAGCGACCACAAGAAGGTGAGCTGCGCGTAATCTCATCGGGCTCTGCTGATCGGCGTTGAATGATAGCTGCTGGAGCGTGTCCGGGATGAGTGTTGCATATGCCTGGCGCCAATGGTGTCTCTTAGGGCAAGGACCCGTAAGGTAAATGATCTAGGTGGGGGCAGGATGGGGCCAGTTTGGGGTCACTGTTATGTTAGGAGGTCGAGCGGGAGATGAAATCGAAGCGGGTCTGCCAGCTGGTTTGCTCGCATTGCATGCATATCGACTGCATCGATCTCCTAATTAGACGCGTTTGCCCGATTTGCGATGCCGTTCTATCGGTGTTGTCGAAATAGAACAGACGATATCCATTCCCTGCTGCGTTTCGATGGATTGCGAATAAATTATGTTCAAGGAATGCATGCTTTAGGTTCTGTTGGTAAAATAGTCGGATCTGAGGCCTGTTTACAGCATTTCTTGCAAACTGAGGTGACTAAGACTGAACCAATGCGTTTTCAAATTATATAGAACTAAGTTAATACAGGAAAATTGCATTGTTAGAAATTGTCATATCTGACATCCAAGACTCTGGCAAGAAACTGAGAGTGTTTAGCAACCAATCCATATTGATATTCATCAAATTGAAAGCTATTGGTGACATAACATTTCACCTCAAATCACATCCAGGGCGTTATCGACTCTGCTCTATGTGGCAGACGCCGCCGAGACCAGTAGCTTTGCAGTTGCCCTTCACTTTGGTCATTCCCTTGATGAACAATTGAACACCATTATCACCTTTCGTTGAACGGCATCGATCAACCTGTTCTGAGCATCTTCCTCTACTAGAGCTATGTTTAGCGACACCATATACATAGATATCGCTTCATTGATCGCGAATTGGTATCGAATATGCTACATGACAAAGTGAATAATTGATAACGGTGATAATCTTTAGGGCGCGTTTGGAATTTGGATGACACGGAAAAACCGGTGTTTGCGCCAAATCCGATTGTTCAGTCGGAAATCGAAATCCAAGTCGGAGAAGGATTTTTAAAACCGGATCGTTGCGAAAACCGGATTTTCAGTGGCAACGAGGCCAAAAATATTTGGGAGTTATTTTTAGAACATTGCGTACGCAATTAAGAATTACAGGAAAAGATCGGATGGATAGTTGAGTTTTCACATAAAGTTTTTTTCAGCTCGGTGTATTAGCGCTCATGCATAAAATGGATCAATGACGGCGCGGCCTTCTAAACGGCCGCCACGGACCCCGTAGCCCTTCTCACATGGCCCTGGCGTTGGCCTTACCAACCTCATTGATCATTTCGATAGCGTTGTCTGAACATCAGCATGACGTCTTGACTCTTTTACCTGGTGTCATGCTGGTGAGAACAGCATCTATTTGAGGTTGGCTGCGATGATGAAGAATATCTTGGTCCGTGTTATTGATGGTCCCCCTCGGGGTCAAATGAGCACAACCCTTACCACTTCTGAGCACACCTATCAACTAACAACCTACCAGTTTCTGCTTCCGAAATCAGACCAGCTTCCATCACGAATAGATAAACTAATAAAACTAAATTTGTGTTAACCAACCCTTTTTAGAAAGAAATTTTGTGCTTGACAGATCCATGAGTAGACACGCTTTGAATGCAGTTAGAAACGGCCCTTGAAGCGACTTGAATCATTCCAGGCTGATTTAACTCGCGTGTGTCGATTATGTAGTTGATTGGTACTGTACGCAATGCCATCTCATAACCAATGTTGGTGCGGGCTGTGAGATCGTGGTGTGCCGGCAGCGGCCATGTCGGTCGGCCTTTCAGCTCGCTGTTCAGCAAGGCTGGTCTAGACGGCGTCAAAGGTTCGGCGTCGCTGCTGCTTGCTTTCCAGGTTCATAGCTGATGCCTGGCTGTAGTATGGCTGCCGAGGACACATGGCGAGATTCCAGACGATTATGTTGCTTCGTATCCGAAACCAGGTTGGAGACGACGCTGAGGCGTGGTCACTCGGTTCTAACGTATTTATTGCAGATGAAACTGAAGAGATCAAGGAAGAGGTCTGGGAAGGCGACCCATCCGGTTCGGGATTGTTTTCAATCAACTTGGTGTCGTACTGATCCAGTCACCACGTGTAGGGATCCCAGTTATGATCGAGACGCAGCGTGTGATTGAATCAGGGGCGCCATCTCTCGAGGTCCCCGAAGATCGAGTGGTCCGATTGTATGCGAAGCTCGGCGACCTGAAAATGAACGAGCGCGACCAGGAAAATCTGGTGGCGATTCTCGGGCCGCGTTTCGACGCCAATAAAGGTCTCATCAAGCTGACGTCGTCCAAGTATCCCAGTCCTGATGAGAATACTCAGCACTGTATTACCACTTTAAAAGACTTGATGGCCGCTGCCAAAGACATGACCAAGCAGCTTGGAAACCAATCACATTCAGCCACTGCTTAGGTATTCCAATGTATATCTTGATTGTAAAAAATGCTGATAGTCTTCATGTCAATTTTGATTTCAAGGTCGATTCTGGGCCGATATCCCAAATCACAGCTTTCGCGCATTCAGTAGAACTTGCATACCATACATTCATTTGCCGAGCCCTTCATAATGACCATCCAAGCTTTGAGACATTTCAACACATATTAACTCTCTGGAGAACGAATTTTATTGCCATGGATGGCACCGAAACCAATGCTACGTTGTCTGTTCAACAAAGCAACATTGTAACCGTTTTATATTCTATGATTGCTATTTAGGGCAAAACAACTCATAGCTTCCGCTTGTCCTTGAAATTGCCTCCCCAGAACCTGCTCAAAATGCTCCCTCTTTTTGGTGGAGCATGCTCAGAGGGCGTACCCCTCTGTGTCGCTGGAATCGCTTTCACATTTGGCGTCACTATCTGCACCAAATCGCTGTCTTCGTCATCTTCTTCCTCAGCAATTGCATCGCCAAAAGAGGGTTCCGGTGGTTGCCCCAAGTCGAATTGTGTGTATGACGACAGAGCCGCAGACGTCGCCGTAACACTTGATGACGAGTTATGCTCCGTTATAGGTTGCATCTGGCGAGAGCGCGAATTACTTCTTTGAGCAGAAGTGGCATTTGCTCGCACGAATGATTCGAATAACTGCACAGATGTTATTATGGTTAAACTCTTGAAAATTATAAATAACTCATCGAATCATAACATGAAAACAAAATATACAAAACGGAACAGAGCCAAAGAGTACGAAACGAAGAGAACGGCACAGTAAGTAAACCGAACAAGTTACCTGGATCGAGCTCTTACGATTCTTAATTGGAACATTTGGAGATTCAGCTTCTTGCATCATCTCGTCAAATGATTGCATACGACGTCGCCAGCGTTGCTCCTCTTCACGCTTTTTATCCGGCGGCAGGTTTGAGTTCGAGATGCTTCGAACCAGCATGAAATCCCATTCCTGCCGATTGTCCCGCAACGATCGGCAGGCGACTACGCAGCCTGGTAGCAATTGTGTGAGCGACATGAACAGAGGCGCCACGACAAAATCGAGGAAGTTCAGGGCCAGTTGTAGGCGATCGGTCGTAAGTCGGTCACAATTCGGCGAGATTGACAGTCCGGCCTCGCGTTCGATATCACCCTGGTTGTAGAATTCTAACAAGATGCAATCACTCCATCGCTTGGCAGTCGGCCAAGGTTTGCATTGGTTCGATATGTCAGCAGCATGCAGCAGCATGTTAACGACGGTCTCGCGATCGGCGGGAGAAAACAGCATTTGTGTCACACTGGGTCGCGGTGATAAAGTTCGATTTGGAGTCTGCCCGACTCGCGAGAGCAGATTGGAAAATTTCTCGCTCAGAGAGAAATGACAGTTCATATCGGTCGACAGAATCGAGGAGATAATAATCTTGCGAACGGTGCGAAACTCGGTTTGAGATAGACCGGCGAGAATGTTCGTTTCGGGCTTCTTCAGGATATGGAACGTCATGGCGCAGTGGTGCTGCTCCAGTACGGCCTGATCGTTATACAGCAGGGCCAGCCGAGTTCCGGCATTAACTTGGTAGGTGTTCCCCAGACCTGGATGTCCAATATCATGACAGACGGCGGCGATTATTAGCGCCAGCGATTCGAGCGGCGACACCAACGACGACGCCCCGTACGTCCGTAAGAGGCAGGCGGCGGTCTGGGTCGTATCGACGGCATGAAACAAATTATGATAAGCGTTATCCAGGTACGATGTGGCCACCTGCTGAAGGAACGCATTAAGAGTGTCTCGATCCATACGAAATGGTGTCAGCAAGTCCAGACTCTCAAACACATTGAGTAGAAGGGCGGTCAGACCGGGTTTGTCGTAGGAAAATATATCAAAGTCCCAGGTGAGAATCGGGGACGGCGCTTCCACCGGAGCAATGACCAGCGATATGCGACGGTCTTCAAACTCAGAACTTGTGTGATCTTCATCTAAAGACAAGTAGTCCAGATCACTCTGCAAAGAGCTAACATCAGACATGGCACGAGCGTTCCGGCCGATGAGATCGGAATCGCGCCGAAGGTCTTGAAGATCGTGGCCGTTGTTTGTGTAGCAGCGCGACAGCCATATTTTCGTCGATTCGTCGATTTCGCATTCATCCATGATCTTCATGATCCAGTCAGACGAGTGCATATCGTTGTTCAGAGGTGACGAGTTGAGACTGGCGGCGATAAGCGGTGGATCGGTGGTTTCTGTCTCCGAGGTTGGCGGTATCAGCGACAAAACCAACGATCGCAAAGTGGACAGCTCTTCAGCAACGTTGTCAGAAGCAACACGACCGATGTTGACGTCGTCGATCAGATAGCGAACCACCTCAATGGCGTTCCAGATAGGGGCCTTGGCACGATCGCTCGGCGAAGATTTGCAGAGATGCCCAGCCCAGTCCCGATAGGTTGTCTCGTCATCTAGCCGCAATGAGGTGATCACCGGGCGATCATGTATGATGGTGGGCCCATGGAGCGACAAACTTGAGTGCACGGTCATGGTCAGTTCGCGGTCTTTAGAAACGATGCGAGACGATAGCAGATGGAATGCATCAACAACATCATCTTCATACTGCGATGGAGTCACGATCAGTGCATCGGTCGTGATCACCACCCATCGACGGTGCCAAATTCCAGCTGCGAGAATCTGCGCGAATCCCGCCTTGATGGCTCCGTTGTCGGAGGCGACCGGACGCAGGACGTTTTCGTCGGTGACGTTTTCGTCGGCAGTTTGGAACGAGGTACCCTCAAGAAGCCACTGCTGAATGCGACGCTTCAGATCTGGCGGGGTCGGTAACGCCTCGATTTGGGCGACAGGACGCCATGGGACGCGCTGCGACGCAATTTCCGAGATCGAAGAATTGACCGATTGCGAAGGGTCCAAATCCAGGCTTTGGCCGCGTCCATTCAGTTTCAGTGACAGAAGACTTCGGCGGACGCTGCTGCCGCCGGCACTGCCGCCGTTCGATGCCGAACTTTTCAAGCGGCGAAGGATCTGGACGCTGCTGGCGAAACTCGAGCGTAGTGTATGTCGGGGCTGCATGATCGCGATCTTGTCGCTGCTGTGCGACGCTTCTTCCGAATTTCGATGGCTGTTTGGTTCGTTGATAACAGTGGCGGCCTCAGCAGCGTGCTTTTCGCGAACGGAGAACTGTTTTTCGATGGCGTTCGTGATTTTTAACAGCCAATGGCGGGCATCATCCATGGATGTGGCGGACAGGAAGAACAGGCGAGATGTATCGCTCGGAATGCCTTTCTTCGTCCAGTACTGGGCCTGGACCTGGATCGTGAAATCTCGACCGACGTTTGGCGGCGCCATACTAACGCTGGCGCCATCCAGATAGATAATGCCCAAAACCTTGTTATGATTCGGGTGGTAATAAAGCGCCAAAGCGTTCTCATGTAATGTCACCCAGCGCTTCTTCCATTTCGATGTGCTGACCCGTATGCGCATTGCAGAGCCGTTTACAGGTTCTGCTTTCCGAATGGTCAAGAAACCGCTTTGTTTGACGCCGCCTTTGATCTACAAAAATTCAATCAAAACTTGAGTTAGTGGGACAAAAAAATCACAACAATTTTGCTGTTCAGCTTGTATAAACACTGCATCAGAAACATTTTAGAAACATATTAAATATCAGGAAAAAAAGGGAAGATTGATTTTACCTGAAGACCAGCAAAATGATTACTACGAGTTTTCACTTCGTTTAATCGCGTCAGAAGAAGCTGCTTCTGGCTCAGCAGCAAGCGAGATAGGGCGACGTCACGCATAAACCCATCGACAAATTGGTAGATGTTGCCGGCGCCGTTCGAGACATCAACCGATGCGTGAGCGATCGAAAACACGTTCAAATTAACGAGATCGTTCACGACGTCCGGCAGCTGAGCAACATGCTCGAGAATCGGGTACGTTTTTGAAAGTAGGTCCATCTGGAACTCGTTTCCGATCACGCTGGCGACTTTGAGGGCGATCTCATGAATGTGTCCAAGACGATCAATCCGACAGCCGAGAATGTTTTGAAGACAGATTGGGACCGGAACGGCCGACAGATCGGCGAACTTATCGCTGAGGACGCAGATCTTCCCCGACTTGTCAGAGCGAATATCGATCAGTTGCGCTTTCCTCAGCGCATATAAGATCTCTTTGCAGACGAGCGGATTCCCATGCGATCTCTGAATTAAAATAATCCCCAATGTGTTCGGGACTTTGCAAACGCCAAGCGTTTCGAGAGCGATCTGATGGATCTCGTCGTTACCCAGAGCACGCAACAGCAGACGGTGACTAATGGCCTGATTGAGAAGTTCAGTGTAATCAACGGGAACTTCGAGGTCGAAGGCGCCCAGATTCGATTTGTTAACAGGACGAGTTCCCAGAATCAGCACGATGTTGCTGAAATCGCAGGAGACGCGAAGCGCGAAACCCCAGGAGAGTTTATCCATCAGCAAGGCATCGTCGATGATCATTATCATTCGGCCGAACTGACGAGAGAAGGCGCCTAAAAGAGCCAGCATGATGGCGGTACAGTTCGATAATCGCTCCATTGGAGACATTGCCAACGTTTCATCTGATTCATCGAGTTCTAGAGGCAAGACTTCGTTCAGGACGCCAGCGATCGGAATCGACGATAAATATTTCGACACGAACGCTTTGCGATTCTGAGAAGGATCGCCCAGGCCGCGGTTCGTGATTTCGGTATCAATCAGGCGTAAAAACAGTTCGCGCCAGATGCCAAGCGGAGTTTTCGATTCGAGAGGATTTGCGGCGCGAAACAGGACAAACGCGGGCGCCTCGCGTACGACCTGGGCAAGCAGACGTGACTTCCCGTATCCAGCCTCGCCTTCGACGATGAACGTAGCTCGATTCCAGCTGCTGACAGATAGCGTGATGATTTTGATGATTTCGGCAGCACAAAGTCCAATCTCGGTCTTATCATCGGGTTTGCGTTGGAGCAAAAGCTCCAAAACAGGACCGAGCGTACCGGCCCGGGCCAAAGCGGCCAAGGCAATATGTTCGTTCTGGAGCTGGACGTTGTTTTCCAGCAGAACTGAGAACTGATCGGCTGTGGCCGCCTGTGAAATCAGCATCTTCTTCTTGAGGCTTTCTATGAGGCGTTCCTTGACCTGGACGACAGTTTGCAATTTGACACAATCGACAGAAACATAGCCGCGGTTCTGGATGAGAAACTTGGCAGTCTTATACGGGTGATCTCCGAAATCGGAATGACGCAGGCGATATTCGGAAGGGTCGTTCCGTGGTGACTGTTGGCTCTGTTCGAAACTGGATGCATCATGTCCAGAGAGAGTTCGAGACCCATTCGACTGAATCGGTATGGTCGCAGGCGGGCCCGGATTCGCAACTCGATCCATCTTGCGGGCCCAAAGTTCAGCCTCGCCGGCTGAAGGCGAATAGATTGTCGGCGAGTGCGGCATATCCAGCAGCGGTGGCTCGTCCTCATCAGCCAGCCAGTTCCGGGCATGTTCAGCCCAGGCAAGATCGTCAACAGTTGTCGCCGGAGAATCATGCGAGAGATCTTCGATGCTGCAGGCGCGCGGCGGAAATGAATCCCAGAGGCTCGACAAAGTAGGAACTTGTGGCGGCGTCATCAGCTGCTCGTTCGGCATCGTCGCCGGCATCTTCAGCGATCGTGACAATTCCGCATGCGGGTTGTGCATCGAATGGACGAACTGGAAGGCCGACGGTGACACCGTCCCGTTGCTCGTGACCTTGTGCTGATTCCAGATCCCGTGCGGCGCCACGCTCGAAACGATCGGTTTGAAAACTTTAACAAGGTCGCGTTTGCCTTTGACGTTGATGGCCTGCAGCTCTTCGAAAGCCATTCCCTGACGGGACGAATACTGCGTCGTCTGGTCGCAGAGGACGCCGCCGCCTCGAGATTTGGCATACTGCATCAGACGAGCCGATAGATTCACGACGTCGCCGAGAACAGAGTATTCACGGCGTGACCTCGACCCAACCACACCACAGAACGCTGTCCCGGTCGTGATGCCAATGGCGGGCGTAAACCCAAGACGAGTTAGTTGCTTCGACATGACAAGCGACGCAAGAATGGCCCGGTTCGAATCGTCTTCGTGCGCCACCGGGGGCAGCCCGAAAACAGCGACCAATGTTGAGCCTTTGTCATCGAGAAGGAACTTGTTAACCGAACCTTCGTATTGATAAATCGCAGTCTGCACTGAGAATATCACCTGTTGAACGCGATCTAATTCAGTCGACACATCATTACTGGCAATCTTGGTCAGCTGCTCCTCAGTGAAGCCCAGATTCGCAAATATTACAGCGACATGACGCAGCTCAGACGCCCAGCGCTCTTCAGTAGCGTTCAGAAAAGGTAAGACGGCCCCGGGGACATAGTTCGAGATCGATTCAATCAATCGAACGTCGTTGACAGCATCGAGATTTGCAGTCTTCACGATTCCGACTTTCCTTAAGCGATCCGTGCAACGAGTAACGAATGCATGTCCTGACGGGATAAGAGAGGCGACGAAATGGTCTTGAATGACGGACCAGGCTTCAGGCGAGCATACAACCTGTCCAGCAATGGCTTTATGCTCGCTGGCGAATGCCTGAATCAACGGCGATCCCGTTGCAAGATACTCCATTCGGGAAAGAACGCCGCCAACGTGAACGATGGAGCACTCACCGACGCCGATGCCCAACTTGACGCTAAGAACAACGTCTTCTTGCAACTTGGCGTTGTGCATTTTCCTTTGAATTTCTAAAGCGCTTTGAACAGCGCGACGGGTGACTGTGCAGACATCATCGTCGCTTGGAGGCCAAAGAACTAATAAAGCATCGCCGGCGAATTTAAACACGTCGCCGCCCTGGCTGGCGATGACTCGAACCAATTGTTCAAAATACGAATTTAAATGTTTCGCCAATTGTTCACAACCTTCACGTCCTTTCATTGCTAGTCGTTCGGACAAGTCTGTGAAGCCAGACACATCGGCAAACAGAGCAACGGTTTCATAGCTGTGACGCCATGGCGGAGTCATAGCAGGGCTTCCGCCACTAGCATGATCACTTAGAAAGCGGATAATCGATGCCGGAACATAGGAGCAGAGCGCATCGATAGAGATTCGAGCACCCGATTTGTGAAATTCAGCGGTTGGTAGTTCTAACGGTGGTTCTATTGCAAGTTCAAGAGCGCCGTCGTCGCTCATCTAAAAAACATTACGATAGATCACTTAAGGTACCCTTATATCATGAGACCAAATCTAAATCATTCTTATAGGCTAGCATAACGGGCCGATGTATTTCGTGTGAGGAAAGCGCTCATGTAACGCCGGCCACTGAACGTAGAACTCATCGATAATGGGACGCATAAGTCGTCCAGATAAAGACAGAGAATGAACTCGACAGAAACTTTCGATAAAGACCAATTTACAGGGCCGAAACAAAATCGCACGCAATAAGAACGCCGCCAGACATACAGGGAGACATGTTCCAGGTCCATTGCAGATAACGATTTGCGGGTTTATATTGTAGACGACTTTAAGTACGTGGAGGAAAGCATATAACGTTGTTATGATTGATTGTGAAAATGACTGGCCGACCTGACGTGCCCGAGGAATACTATGGAGCTGGGCGAAATTGAAATCTACAGCCCGGGCGACACTATGCGTGTCTGTATTGGCGATGAAGAAATGGAGCGGTTGGTAACGGTCTTGGCTGAGATGACGAAGAAGTACGAGCAGTTCTGCAGTATGACCACCAGAACCCAGAACTGCCGCTGTCGTCAGGCACGATCGCCTCGCAATGATCGGACGAAGATCGGCACCTACTAACAAGCAGTATGCGAGACGAAAGCCAAATGCTATGAGTGCAGCGAGTAAGATGTATAGCCACATCGTCAATGTATTCGTGATCGAGACACAACGAACACGCAATGAACCAGAACCGCGCTTAGTCTCGTGGCTGCGCTTCCGCTATTAAGGTCAACGGCTACCTGATCAAGAAATGCTGTGGCAGCTGTGCAATCAACGATAGAACGAATTTATGGCTCTAGAATCATCATTGAATATCAAGAAGGGAATGATGTTGGATAAGACATGCACCGTCGCTTACTAAAGCATTCGATTGTCGTTTATAGCATTTCACTACGGTAGTTTCTAAAGTAACAAACACATAGGTAGACGGTACAATTGGATGGGCAACAAGGTATGACAAAGAAGATGTAGCGAGTAGATTGAGATACCAACTCCAGAAAATGGCAAAATGATCTGAAAAGGATTAAATCAAAATCAACGCTGACAGAACACAGATATGTACGGTTTAATGAATACCGTCGAAACGACTGCATACAATATTTCACGAAGTCTATCGGATATTTGGGTGCATAGTTCACAGCCAATAAGAGAAAAAGGAATGCAACGTTCCTGATAGACATAATAAACAGACGCAGAGATGCCATTAAATGAAAAAAACTCACAAATATTGCCTTTTTGGCATAAAAAAAGGAGAAAGGGCCGCTCTCAATTTCATTAGGCTTACAACAGACATCATTATGATCACAATTCTGCAGTGTCAAGACCCAACGTGTTTTGATGATGATTTGCAAAAGGCTACAGAGATGGCCAAGCATCAGGGAGCTGATCTGTTCCTGATCGCCCTTGCTGAGCGCTCAACTGAGACTGGAGTGAGCTGGTGCCCTGATTGCCAAGTCGCGTATCCGAGCATCATGGCTGCCTTGATGCAGCGAGAATCACCCTCTGTATTACTGGAGCTGACTGTACAGAGATCTAGGTAAAAAGAGATTCAAAATGGTGTTTAACTCTTTCCCACTTGAACGACTTTTTGTAGTTATAAAAATAATCCATCATACCCTTACAGAAAGCACGAAAAATTGCATCTAAAGGCCGTTCCACAATTATTTAGACTGTCAGATTGGAGAACATTAATCGAAGACGAATGCAAAGACTTTCAAAAAGTTCGTGATTTCGTGAAATAAACTGTTTAATTAATCGGAATGAGATCGGGGCACTTCTTTTCCTAAAATCCTATATTCGGCGTCCTCAACCACAGATCGGAATTTACAGATTTCCAGCTCAATTTTCTCTTGTTCGAAAGGTTTCTGTGGTTCTTGCTTCAAGGGCCCAGAGACAGAAGCACCAGTTCCGCCAGACGAAGAGGGCAGGATTGCCATCTGTGGATACATGGATTGCATCTCATTGACATCTGAGTTGAAACATTCAGGAATGTGCTAAAGAACGCGGATTATCCTACTGTATTGGTCGAGAACAAGGGAGAGGATCCCTCGAGTTCCGAACAAATTGATGAAATACCAGCTGAGCGAACTAACATAAGAAGGATCAAGATTCAGAATAGAAACTCCTTGCTGCAACATGCTTTTGAAGCTTTCGGTTAACGGGAAAGGTAGCTTGACAAGAACGAATCCTGAAAAAAAGTAGCTGATCCAGGCCATTGACAGCATGTTTGGAACAACGTTGGCCATATTCTAAAAAGCTGTATCAATAAAAAAAGTAAAATCTATCGCAAATCTAATGAAATTTCAATAAACTTAACTCCAAATGACATGTGAAGCAATCGAAACAATGGAGTGCAAGCAGGCACAAAAAATCGAAAAATGGAAATTCGACCTGCTTCATCATGCCAATCATCGATTGAAGCTCATCAGGACTTTGCATCGGGATTTGAGGTGGAGCATTTGGGTCGGTCTCTTGTTGTGTAGGCGTAAGCTCCTGAATATAAGAAGACAGGGTATTAATATAGGAAAAACGTCTTGAATGGAATGAATCTTCAGTCAGAACACAGGCATTCGAACGAAGAAGTCTCGATCGCCTTAAAAATTCCCCATGTTTCACTTCATCTTTCTTCGGCTTCCTTGGCTGATCCTGTAGTAATATATTGACGTAATGACGCAAAATACCCTGAATGAATAAGCAATCGAGAATATTATAAAAAGAGACGAAGACTACCTGCATAATGACAATGATGGAAATTGGAATGAGGACATAATTTCTAATCCTTGGATCCAACGACAGAATGTCAGAATCTGTTGCTCCCAGTCCAGTCATACTGGAACCCCAAAACTAGCGATGCAATCGCTAGTGCCTATCGCTAGTCCCAGTCCAGATTTTAGACTCGATTCGTCGGAAGGTTGCCGGTATACAGACTCAGTGGTCATAGCGCACAAACCGCCGGACGTGCAATTTCTCAACACAAAAAACAACAGATATGCAGGATTATGATGATAATCCGATTCTTTAATGGTGGCTTATGCTGTACAGTTGGCATCAGCACAAAAGCATAAATGGGAATTAGAGATAGAATTGCCCAGAAAGCCATCCTGTGATCGCATTTTCGTTATCAGAAAAATATTACTGTAGCAAAGGTGGGATCTGATTTTAGCTGGATAGGTCTAAATATAACGGAATAAACCCGATCGAGTAACAAATTCAAAGATAAAGCTCCTTTATAAAAGCGGATTGTATTTTGATGAGGACCTTCGGCGACATCTCGAACTCGACCACTGGACAAACGTGTTAATCAGATTTGAAACGGCATAGACACCACCAATGATGGCACAGAGGCTGGTGAGGAACGACACGAATGATGTACGACGATCGTCAACCTCAACCATGAAAGGGGAGTACCGATACTGAAAGGCAATCAGATGTGTGCATTTTTAGAAATTCAAGTAAAGAAAACCTGGAAGAAGACGCCAGGCATTGCTGTCACACGCTCCAAGCCAGAGTAGTCAAGAGTTCGGTAATAATCACGAACAGATATCTGGTTTGTTTGCATCACTCTCCCAAAAGAGCTCACATACGTTGTGGGCGTCAACTCGATATGATATTGAAACAAACCTGATATAACTGCCTCTGAAACGAATTATCTGAAAATTGCGAGAGCAATAATGGCACAAAACAACCTTGGCTAGCTGAAGGAATGAATCGGGTCCATTCAGAAAGTGGACTTGGACTTTGGCCTGAATATCGAGGACCGAAATTCACGTAGTGGATTGTGTGCGACGTGTTAAAAGCCGCAATATCGCCTGACAAAGGTAAATAACAGGGTTCGTGTTCATCCTTGGCATATTATACTTAAGCGAAAGTTGTGAACATGGTGACCTAAAGAAAGTTTCAGAACTAGGAGTTCAAAAGTAAAATTGCTATCTTTACCTTGAGCTTTGTGAGACCTTCCAACTGCAATGTGAAAGTTGCCTTCAACTTTGTTAACCAACAGAGATCCCCGAACAGAACATCCTTCTCTTGCAGCCCGCTGTTCAGCAATACGGTGATCGGTTCCAACCAATGCCATTAAACCGAAGCCAGGCATTTGAACATCTTATAGGCAATCAAAAGCAAATAGTTTGTACGTCAGAAGACTAACACAGCTTAGAAGTAGCATCTTTATCGATAAATTCGCGACCGATACGATATCCCGAGCTGTCCAATCTTTGTTTCAAAACACTTTGTAAAACATTGACCTAAAGCAGATGACGAGGAAAGCGAGTAGCCTAAGCTAATCTAACCTGTTGTTCTCCAGTGACATCCATAGAATCAATGTGTACGTCAGCGCAGCAAATGTGAGGAAAAGTCAGATGGAATTCGATTTCAGTTGTCTGCATCCGACTTGTATCAACCTAGCACCGAATCTGAAACTGGTCTGGTGGCGAAGAATATCTCTACTTTCAGATGTTCTGATCGTGTTGGGAAAATAAAACCGACTAACTCTGATATAAACAAAATGGCAATAAATACGTAGCATATAATTGACACTAAAAGAGATCCCGTTATTGAAGTCTTAACAATTTGACAAACATCTGCTTGCCTATTCCTCCAGCTGTTGTAAACTGCTGCATATCGCCATATTGCTTGACATCAATTTTTGAAAAAATATCAGCTGTCTGAACGCGCCTGGCCCAGGCCGGTTCATATGATGATCGTTTGAGCCGATCCGGCGAATCCTCGACGTTGCGACGGCGCATTGTAGAGCCAGATTCCATTCTGGAGGTGGGCGACAAAATCGTCTCGCCGACGTCATAGTCTTCAGCTTTCATTACGACGTCTTTAATATCAAATTACTAATGAATGATGCCTATGGATGGCGGTGAGGAGAGGCCGCAACCACCTCATCACGTGTTTGCCAGATTGCAGAATACAGAATCGTTGATTGTTGGCCATTCTCCTTGCTTGAACTGGAATCCTTGTACATTAAAGTGGATACTGTCTCAAGTTTGAAGTCCAAGAGCTAAGATCAGTATGGTTAATATCGAATTCCTCTGCCAGCTTCTGACAATCTCGAATTACATCAGACGAACCGGAATTGCTATATCTTAGATGAATAAAATACAACCGCGAGATGATTGATCACTAAATAAAGACATAGAATTCGATTGATATCGCCGACTATCTTACAGGGTTTGCGCCGTGGAATGCACAACTTTCATTTGAATGAATACCACGTTCGGTGTACAAATTTCTGGATGTTTTGAAAGGCTTGCTGATATCCTTTGCTGTTGCTACAAGCAGCGATGTCGAGTTTCCAACAGCTGCCCGCTCTCCGATGAGAGGCATATTAAACGGCAGTGTGATACACGTTTTGGAAACTATTGAGAATCACCAAACCAATTTTAAGATTAACCTCCATTCAAGCACATTTATGCATTAGGTATTCAACCTGACCGATTCTTGGCGTTCTTCCCCAGAACCGAAAGCATTAAACAAGCAGACTTCTGGTTGGCTTTCTGTGACAACAGGCGTTGTTTTGAACATTGTTCATCGTCGAGCCAGTGGAGCCCTCAAGAACAGGGGTTCGGCAAATGATAGGGCATGACTGCTGATGATGATACTATCCGAGTCCCACAACACTGAGATCTCATCAGACTTCTTTCAATACAGGCGCCAGTTGCAGTTAGATCTCATTACCTTTGTCCACATCTTGAGCGAAGCTCAGCTACTGCCGACGTCCTCATGGCTCACCTGCCTATTCACCGCTGTTTGCTTAAAACGATTAACTGCTGTGCTCACGAGTGAATTGCATGTTTAGATCGAATTGCTGCAGAGCGCTTCTCTGTTCTTCTTACCAAATACAAGCTGGGCGGACAATAATATCGATGTGATCTCCAAGCTGCTGAGCGTTTTAAGGCTCGGATTCATTACAGATTCTATACAATACGATTCGATGCTCCTTTGGATTGTGCACGTAATAATTTTATCGATATTGATATCCGGTATCATTATTGGCAGATGGATCCGTCAGGTATTCAGCTTTGCATCTTTCGATGAAGACTGAAAGCTTCTCAGTACAACTGGAATCCATCATCCATTGTTAAAGTAGTTCTAGCTATCTCTTGCCAAAGTATTTCTGGCATTTTCTTTATTCCAATAATTTTGCTGCTACTTAACAGTCTTAAATGCCCAGTTCACGGCTGCAATGGTTCGATGCACTCATCTTCACCTTTCTCTTTGCTAATCGTTTCCAGATTCGCTGTACTGGGCCCTGATGAGTGTCACATTGATAGTCTTGAGTCTGTTTACAGGCTTGATTTTGATGATATCGTTGATAATGATTCACGAGCAACCGAATAAATCAACGTTATGTAGTGGACCTGTCACCTCAGCTGGATTTTCTCGAGCAATGGGGACCATCGTTCTGGGTAATGTCATTCATTTTGCTACTAATCGCTAATCGTTTGTTCCCAGCTGTGCTTATGCTACTTTGTTCATCATCTCGAGCTCTTGTGACAGTATCGTCATTGGCTGCTGCGGCTATCGCGGCTTACGTGGCGTACATATACACAATGTACCAGCCTTTCTACTCAGCCTCGTATCGGAAACTTCTGGCAGCGTCACTTTGGGTAATTTCCTGGGCAGCGGTCTGCAAATTTGTCAATTCTATTCTTGTTGCTTTGTATGTCTTCTAGTGCTACTGAAATGAATTTTGACTCTTCTCCAGCGATGTTGAACATACAGGGATGCTTGCTCCATTTCTTATAGGATCGATACTGTTAGCAGTTTGCATTTGTTTGATTTGTGACGTCCGTTGCAACAACATTGCGATTCGACCGAATGAGCAGTTGCAGTCCCCAATGGAATATGAGCTAAAGGTAAAAAACTGTGTCAATTTTCTTTCGGGATCTATCATGCCTCTGCAAAATAACCAAATCATAAGAAATGCTCATTCCGTTGTAGATTCGCCTGCTGTTTCTAGCAGATGGTGCAAATACAGAATCCATTAAAAGCCTCGATACTATGTGGAACGAGTGCACAACAAGGTACATGCTTATTTTATCATTTTGAGTATAGATGTTTGAAGATCACATTATAGATTTCCTCTCTTATTCACCGCCTTCTTGCATCGTGGCAATTTTTATAAGCTGTTTACGCGTCGTCCATATATCGCCCTGCAAATGTTTAACAAGGTAATCGCGTACCGTATCCATCTTAGTCTCCTGATTGCTGACATGTTAAAGGCATCTAGTCTAACAACTTCGCTGATTGAAGACATTCTCGTTAATCGCGCTAGAATAACAATCGTCAATCTGCACCTGGATGCTGAATTCTGTCGAATTTTGAACCATGAAAAAGAGGTCAAACGTGCCAGATCGCTCGATTCAGCTGCTGCTTTCAGCTTGGTCAGTCTGCTCTATTTAGTTGTTCATAATCGTCGTTACGCTCACTATAATGCAGATGTCATTCTGGGAAGAGGCAAGCTTAATAAGCCCGGATGTGTATAAAATCCAACACCTCATGTCCAAACTATCAACTGATATAACAGCGGCCGAGGCTTGTTATAAAGCTATTCTGATTCAATTTCCGAATGATGTGTCGATATTGCGCTCTTATGCTGGATTTTTGATCGATACTGTCAGTAAATCTTGTGTGATTGTACCAAACTCAGACATTTCGCTGTTCAGATGAACGACACAGTTTCAGGACAAGAAACCTCATTGCGAGCTACCGATCAGGATTTCCTCCGTCAAAGTGGATCTGACCATTCTTCTGTATGTTTGCGAAATGTTCTAATTAAAATTCCACTGAACATTATAGGGCTTGAGTGAGAAATCCATGCATGTGATTTTATCAACCGATGAGAAATCCTTTGGCATCATTAAAGCAGCGAGCCAAGCAGTTTGTCGGCTATTAGGTCAATCCAAATCGGAATTAGAAGGAAAGCATTTTGCTGCTCTGTCGTTTAATGCATTGAAATCATATTACACCGAAATGCTCCAAAAGCTCTTCCAAGATGTTGAAGCTGATTCTAACAAAGAGACTCAACCGGTCAGCTCTACTTGATTTTTTTCTAACAGACAACAACCAGTTTTGACATGCTTTCCAGAAACTGCTGGCAATGCATTTGAATCGATCGCTGATCGTAACTGAAATCAAATTACATTGCTTTATCGATTCTGATGAGTTACTCATCGTTGGGGAGCTGAGTTCCGTTGTCTCTGATGATCATGTCCTTCACCTCCTGGTCGACATCGCTGCAGATGATAGCGATCCGAGAATCATTGCATGTTCCCTTCAATTAAGCAATTTAATTGGTCTTAGCCCTGGTAAGTTGTCATCATCATGCCAAATCTTGAAATGAGCTCCTTTAGATTTTGTCTTTCATGAGCGACTACCAGTATCCAACATACTTCCAGAATTCAGCGAGCAGTATGAATCTTATTTAAGTTCGAAAGGACGCATCACAAACCTCAAGGTGTCTAGCCGTCAAGGTAGTGAATTAGTCATATTTCTCTAGCTGTGTTCCTTATTTGGAGTGCTTACTACGTTTACATGTTTCGGCGCGACTTCTTTTCTGGATCTTCTGTATACATGCGTCTTTAATCGTAGTTACAGATGATGATAAGATATTCAGCACAGTTCCTGTTACAATTCAAATGGAGCTAATGAATATCGAAAGCCGCTCGATAGGACTTGTTTGCCTCAAATGTAGGGCACTGACACACTGCAATGTGAACTCTAAGGATTCTAAATCATCTGCTTAGCCGAGCCTGTATCATCCGATGATATCGTTATTGATAATGAACCTGATCGAGTAAATATCGGAAATGACCGCCTCGATTAACTAATGAAATTCAAAATTAGATACACGAATTGAAATTCCATGACGACACTGCGATTTCGAGCCAACATCAAGAAGATGCTCTATCGTCGCAGGCCGAGGGAAGCTCGGAAACCGATCAAAAAGATCCATTTCAGCTTCTCGATGAATCAGAAAGCAAATCCGGTTCTGATAGTTACGACTTGGAACTTGATGTCACTTCCAACCGATTAACGCCACGGGACAGACAGGAAGATGATGTTTCATTGAATCTATCTTCATCGCATCGTTCCGACGATCCTTCGATGTCTTCTGCCGTAACCAAACGCCTGATGTACTCAGCCAAGCGCCTTGGTTTGAACGAGACGTTTCTTCGACAGAATCGAAAACGTGATCGACTGGTATTCTCCACGGTTTATGAAGTAATTTTAATGTTCCTGAGTTTGTGATAGAAGAGGATCAGAATTTATCTTTTGCTGATCACCCTATTTGCATTTGCTTCAGCTGTTACCATGCATTCTTCTACGAGTGCCTTACTGGATTCTTGGATTTCCAATCTCCGGTTGGTGCAGACCTCAGGATATCTCAGGTTAAGCGAATCTTCAGTCCTGAATGCTTTATAACAGTGTCTGTTTAGATACTTGTTGATATCAATTGTTATGATGACAAAGCGAATAATTCAAGGAGAGGAAGTCGAATCTGCTCGTTCCAACCTCGTAGAAATCTCTAATCAATTTGATATGATTAGTAATAACCTGTTCGCCAACCGAATGTCTTTGCGTTCAACACATCGTGATCTGTTATTTGCCAATGCGCTGACCGTACAAAAGTTGATCGACTCGCAAATCATCTTAGACAAGGTGACTCTTTGGGACGCTGCACGCCTAGTGGTTTCTTCTACAAGATCGATAACAAATACGGATGCTGTATCGCATTCTGATCGTCATGCATTCTTTCTCCTTCAAAATTACGAAAGTAACGACGTCATTGATATCACGATGGACAGTAACATGTTCTTGTAGCACCTATTCTTCGTGGCCTGAACGATAGTACTTTTCAATATGAGACAGCTGGGCAGCTTACCAAATCGAAAATCAACCAAGTGTTCATCGCGGTGATCTCGGTCTCCCTAACCGCCTTGTTATTAATCGCTCTGTTTATGATCAGACCAGATATCTGTCAGGTTGGATTGTTTGTTTACAAAAACCAATATTTGTTTTCAGTTTTCTGAATGCTCAATTTTTTTTGCTGCTTCAAGTTATTTACTCAAACTTAATTGATTTTTGTTGGCAACCAGGTAGAGCAGGACAGTACAAATTTGTTAATTCGGATTTTGCAAGTCGCACCTAAGGTCATGTCCGAGAGAAGAGCAAAGGCTGTGAACCGGTTGGTTCTTCTTGGTGAACTGGAAAGCGATGAAATATACCATGTTAGATAGCTTCATAGTTTTGATTTCAAAAATTCATGTGCTCTCTTAGCGTGATAAATTGAGACAAGCGGAAGATATAAAAAGCCATAATAGGAATGTAAGGATTGTTATTAAAAAGCTAAGAACCGTTTCCGTTCATGAGGTATGTTGAAATTGTTCAGATAGAAGTTGATCTGCTAACATTTGTGTAGAAAGTCTATATAACGATGAAGATCGTCATCCCGATTGTCTTGCTCTCAGCTTACTATGCCTTATTTTACATTGTTGATTACAATGCTATGGGCCCTAATCTGTCTCATTCGTCGTCGTTAATTAACTGGAGTTCGTATGAGCAGATGGCTATCAGGCGCGTGCTGTTGGACGAATTCAACTTGGTCATTTGGAATAATGATTCCGGTACATCTGGTGACGTGATCACGGCTGTTAATGAACTTCAGCGAGTCCATAACGATCTAGTGTATGGTGATCAATCAGCAAATACTTTAAGTTTGATTCGGTATCCTTCATTCTCTACACAGGTTTTTTCCCATTGCGTAATTTCAACAAGATCTCTGAATGCGACTTACAGGACAATGTATTATTTCGAAGTGCTTGCGATGCACAAGATCCTACATGCTCAAATCTTTATAACGGCTTGTTAACAAACGGCCTACATGTTATGATACTCAATTATCTTCATCAAACTCGGCAGCTATTGCCGACATCGAACGAAACATGGACCAATCGAGAATCTCAAATTGATCAGTTATTTAACCTAGAATCCGAATATATTCAGGTAGAAATCTTTTCAATTATTTTTGTGTGGCCTTATTTTAAACGGGACAACTATCATTCTATTTCAAACTGCAATCATTTCTCTGAGGACCCATGTTAGGGCACCGTGACAAGAGGAATAGTTTCGCTGATTTCCGACATATCTGATACTATTTCAAAATATCATGCTACATTCGGGCTGGTTTTGCTGCTGAGCTTCATTCTGGCTCTCGCGATGACATATTGCTGGATTTATTCTCCGCTCACTGCCAACGTGGCAGTACGTGAAAAGCACATTGATACCATCACGAAGCTGTTACCAACATGATCTAAGCAAGAAGCAGCTGCCGCATATCAGCGAATGGTTGGGAGGAGTGATGCCTTCTCTCGGTAAATGCCCTAGCTTTGTTGGCTATCCAGATAAACAGCGATATGGTTTAATCAGATACGAACATGTGCTCGTAATCTAAGCAATCATGAGGGAAATCATCAGGATTGTCAGATACGGGAATGTCATCAGGTATTCGCTGGATAAATTCTTGGAATGCGGCCAGGTCCTGTAGGCGCACCTGCGACACGAACAAGCCCATCTGCCCATATAAATCGATGCGAATTTCGGAAAGTACGAAGGTCCCTTGAATATTGGCTTTAAGAACGTACAACAATTGGCCGCCATCACCTGGGATCTTCACGAATCCGTCTTCTCTCATTGTGATCAAGCTGAGCACCAGCTTGTACCATGCCGATTTCACTGTGTGGCTGAAATCGATACAGTTCCCAAAGCCATCGACAAAACAGAATTCACGATTGGGTTCTCGTTCCGATTTGTGAGGTTTGAGTGCTGCCAGTAATGGAACCAGAGCGTCCGTATCAATTGGGCAATTAGCAGAAGGCTCCATGGAAATCTCTACGTCGGTCATCATTGTCAAAAGAATCAGGCATAGATCTTGGATTCGAGTATCGTCAGCAGGTCCAAAATGCGCATAATCAATTTTCAGGATTAATCCATGATGTCCTTCGTTTGGTTCTTTGCTTGAAGTTGAACGCAGGCAGGTTTCCACATTATCGAATAGGCTCTCTTCGTCCCCAGTTGACGTGCTTAGAAACTGAATTTCCTTTCTGTATGTTCGCGGACTCTTAGGGGAATATGGGTTTCAGGTAATAATCCTTTCCAATCTGGAAACTATAGCAAGACACCATCGTACCAGTTGGTGCTTATGTAACTATGCCTATGGTGGTACCCGCCATCTTAACTCGAAATTTCCCTCTGTGATAAATAAAGCTGCGCAACTGCGCACTTTTGTGTAATCATGGAAAAGACTTGGGAAGATAAACATGCGTGATAGAAATTTCAAAGCTTTTTGTGAACAAACACCGTCAAAAATATTGAAATCTGAAATTTGAATACGCAAATCGATTCGTCTTGACGAGATCTTTTAAATACAGTAACTAGGTCCCGTCCTTGGACTCAATTGGCGGACGAGTTTCAAATCTCAGTGGCTCCTTAGTAAAATTGTCGTGTTACGGTGGCGGGTACCATACCAATTCGATTAAGACTTTTTAGATATGCAGAATAACTAAGGCCCAGCAAGTTCGGAAAAATGAGCCATACGAGTGCGATTAAGCTTATTCCCGCGGTTCTGATGCCATTGAAGAACATTATGCCAGGTATTCATGATTGGCGACAAAATCATATGTATAGATCAAGGAAACTTCGCATATAGTTGCTCGCACTGAAGCGACAATGGTGAGGATTGGATTCGGGTACGGCCGTTGATACGAGAGTTCGGCGTTTGAATTAAAAGTCCAAAAATTTACTTCCAGCAACAGCCGCCTTATACTATCGATACTTTTGTCATTGAACCGGGAAGGGTATTATCAAAGTTTAGACGGTATTGGGAATTTGAAAGATCGCTTGATTAATAAACTGGTTTAGGTAACAATCGGCCATTGAAAAAGCATCATGGTACATGCCAGTGATTTTAGGCATGCTCTCGTCCCGATAAAGATGCAGGGCTGAATGATGCCATTTTTGAGAGTACAATCACGGTTTGATAATTTCAGTCACTTCTGAACCATCATCCACAGAAATGCCATAGACCCGGATTTCGATGACTTTTGGTCCCAACAAGCCGCTTTTTGCTTCAACGAAAATCTTTCGAATATAGGCCTTCTTGTCAGATATCACACCTTGTGCCCGAGGATATTTTTTCCCGCTTTTTCCTTCTACTAGGACAAGCTCGATGTCCTTCGAGGGCAATGCAACCAAGATAAGCTTGTAAACGTTCTTATCAGTTTTTTGAGGCCAGATCCCATCTGCATTAAAGGTTAAGCGTCAGACTAAGAAAACAAACTCATGTGACATTGGAAGTTTAAAACCACAGAAAATATGAACTGCCATTAGCAGCACTTTTAAAAAAGATGTCTTCAAATGAATGTCTATTCAACAACATAATTCTGTAGAAAAACTGAAAACCAAAACCAAATAAAGAGTTGATAAATTGAAAGCTCCTCAATACATACAAGCCATTTTGCTTTCGACCATATTGAGGGCAGATTTGAAACTGGTCTGCCCCTTAGCTTGTAATTTCTTCATATATGCATCATCAATATCTTGCCAGTAAACAGTAATTGGATTAGAAATATTCAGGTTATCATCATCCATCATCGCCTCATACACGACGATGTTTTCGTTCGTACTCCTCTCAATAATAAACACAATACTGCCACCCATAATTAATTTTAGAAAATTGCAAGAATAACCGAAGATTCCAGTACTTTTCATTAACTAATTCTGGGCATTTGGCACGCTGGGCTTCGGTTGTGCAATAGAAGGGCTCGGGTATGGCAGCCATGGCGATCCGATTGAAAAGAACGACTGAAGATGAATAGCTATGACGAGCAGGCCGGCAGAAGATGACAGCCAAGAGCAAAAGAGAAGATGCTGCAGAGAAGTGATGAGAGAAACGATGGAGGCCGAGACCCCAAGACCCCAATATTGACCCCACTACCCCAGGGACCAGCTCACCAGATCAGAACACAATCATCTCATTTAACTGGTGATTTGATTGATTGATGCTTCAAAATCTTGGAACCAGGAGCACCTGTCTGAAGGCATCATACCGTAACGACTTCTGGCGTTGCAATTTGGACATATCGCTGTCTATTGACCTTAGGTCAGCAAACTACAGCAGTCGTAATTGAATAGAATCCATCACTACTGACACCAACAGTCTCGTCCTAGATTTGTTGCTGAACGCATGGGGGTGTCAGGATATATCTTTTTTCACAGCGATAAAGAATGTCAGAAATCCTTTTTTGTTCAATTACTGAAATACCTTTGGATATGAGCAGCCAGCTGGAAAGATTTGACGCCAGAAAGGTTTAGGTGCTTTCAGACCGTGCTTAGGGGGACGCTAGAGGCACCATGCGAAATGTTCCAAATATCTTTAAAGAGCTTGGAAACAGACTTAACCAGTTGAAAAATTTTGATTCTTGAAGTGACTTCAAATGTCATTTCAGCCCAGTTTTTCTGCAATAATTTCTTCAAGAAGACGTTTGCGTTTTCGTGTACCGTCCGGTTGTATTTTTGTGGCAAAAAGGAATCCAGTTGAAACAAAACGAATCGGGAATAAAACACAGTCGGGTACTGCTCGGCCAATCAATCGTTCCCGCCTGTCAACGTCGCTGCAGAATACCACCACTTATGTTTGAGCGGCCTTCATTTGATGCTCATCCAGTCGGAAACTTACCTTTTGGCAGCGGCAAGCGGGTATGGTGGCTCTACCATTTATGCACAAAATCCCAAAACTACCCTAGGTAGGTTGAACGTTCTTTGTATAATAATCCTCTATGTAAAACGGCCTAACGCAGACCAGATGTCAAACACATCCGACTATCGACCAGTCTGCTGTGAACCCGTTACCTCATTCATTTCTCTTCACTCCAAGGCATTATATGAATCCAACAACGCTCGAACGGAGCCTTGTCGATCGAAAACGGTGTTGCAATTCACAATCCCAACCAAGCGTTTACGATTCGACTCTTTTCGAAAATGGGAGCGAAACAGTAGCCAAATCATGTATTGAAGGTTCGAATGAAAGTTTGAATGCGTTTACAGGCAGAAATCCTTGGGATAGGCCTTCCGCAGCTCCTCCTGTAAACGGCAAACTTCAGAATACAGCGAGGACGCATCCTGCGAGTGGCCCTTATGTTTGTGCGCAGCGATTCCGGTTCCAATTGAAGTAAGCTGGCCAAGAAATGGAACTAACTGGAGATAGAGGGTGGCTGTGGATTCTGCTTCCGATTTCTGATGCATGGATTCTGAATAATCAGAAAGAAATTTGCCAAAAAGGCGGAGCTGCTGGTCGACCACATACTCGTACCGATTTTGCAGAGTTTGAAGATCTGGGTAATTCGCGATAGGGTCAAAATGTTGCCCGTAATCCTTGGCGTGTTCTTGGAGATATTTCGAAACGTCCAGCAAGCGATCATGAGTTTTGCACCAGGGCGAGCTTAAAATCGGACCTGGAACTTTGATAGCTCGGTTTCCAGAAGCACGGATCAGGTCGGTAACGAGAGGGCGGAGGCAGCCGTTCGCTGAAGTCAACACGACCGATTCGGGAGCGTAAACGGAAGAGCGCCAGAACTGGTTAAAGCGACCAGCGATGGTCTTACGCCATTGCACGAAATCATCGCGTGACAATCGATCCTTGAGGACGTCGCATTTGCTGACGACGAAGACGATATCGAATGGTTGAGTCACACCATAGGCCAACGTCATCATCTCCAGGTTCGTTTTAATGGTCTCCGGGACTTGACCACGTGATTGTGCCAGATCCAGAAAGAAGTAGATGCGCCGTACTGGAGCCCAATTATGGTGTTTGGCGAGCTGGACGGCCTTATCCATGCCGACCATGCATTCCTCACGCTTTTTGCTGGTCGGATTGCCGAACCCGGGAGTATCGATCACGACAATGGAATGTTTACCAATGAGGATCCTCTGGAGCGTGGTTGTGGTCGTTGGTTTGTCAGCGATGTTCCGACCCG
>RBZT01000996.1:0-22505 GCA_003693705.1 Polymyxa betae
ACCTTCCGAGAAATCAAAGTGTTTGGACTCTTGGGGAAGTATGGTCGCAAGGCTGAAACTTAAAGGAATTGACGGAAGGGCACCACCAGGAGTGGAGCCTGCGGCTTAATTTGGCTCAACACGGGGAAACTTACCAGGTCCAGAGATGTAGAGGATTGACAGATTGAAGCTCTTTCTTGATCACTTCGGTGGTGGTGCATGGCCGTTCTTAGTTGGTGGTGGTGCTGAACGATGTTGAGGGGGAGGTACTGCAGAACGATGTTGAGGGGGAGGTACTGCAGAACGATATTGAGAGGAAGATGGTGGACGTTGAGGAGCTGTAGATGGTTGATATGAATGTTGTGAAGGATGATATTGAGATGAAGATGGTGTAGGACAATGTCCTTGTCCATAGGACATGTGATTATAACCGCATTATATTCAATATATTCTATTTATCACTACTCACAGTAGTATATGTATACAGTCAAGTTTTCTAACCCAATGGGGTTCGGGGTCTTAACTGTTTTGTCCCTATCGAAGCTCATGGTCATTGCTGTTATTAAGACCCCGAAATCAACCAACATTCGGGGTTTGGGGCTTATTACAGTGAATCTTATAAAAAACAAATACTGTATAATAGGACATGTGATGTATAAATGTATGATATCAATCTGTAGGCATGCTGACATTATATACATCATATTATTACACATTATATCTATAACAATCATTTATCAACATCTTTCATAATTAGATTACTGGCAGTTTCGCTGAAATAGGTTTCGGATGAAGAACTGCAATAACTGACCGTCAGAGACAGGCCTGAAACGAGATCGTGCTGGTCCCGATCGCTTCGGGTACTTATTCATACTGTATGAGTGTATGTACCTAGAGCATATTTAGTGTATGACCGAATCAGTAAGTTATCATTGATTTATTCCACTAATTGCTATATTTAATACTGATGACAATACAAAACATCATAAAACCTGATTTGATTCCGTTTCTCTCTTGAGTTTAATATAACGTAATGATCCAATAAATCAGTATAAGTGCATGATTTCTAGAATTAATAATTGATGAGATGATATCACCACATAAATCGAGCTATTGATCCATCAGGCCATATAAAAGGTCGATATAGAAATATATAGAGAGTTATGATGTTAATAGTGATATTACAGATGATATTAAGATATAGATGTGATCTAGTTCGTGATTGATCTTCTATGGACATAATAACATATGGAACTATGAAATATCTGAAATCTATCAATGGAGATGGAATTAGACATAATCCAACACAGATCCCTATATACACATATGTTTGTATATCAATACTCATATAATACTTGCACTTACAATATACACATTGCCATATCAATGATCTTCTACTACAGTGAAAGTAATTCCTAATAGTAGAGAAGCAGGTCAGATAGATAGGTATCAATATATATCGAAATAATGAATATCTAGAGAAGAAGTTCTAATAAAAATCAGTATAGAGATATGAATGATACTGTTATTGGACCTTCCAGATATAGAATGTATAATGACGATTATCACTCTGAATAAATGGATGTGCATATGTGGTAGCATTGATAACAATAACTAATATAGGAGTTATAATAGCACATTGAGTTATTGATAAAGTTCTTATTGATATTGGTAATAAACATATACATGCGAATACAGAGAAATATAATATCTGAACTAAATGTAATCGTGCTATATGATTAGATTTATCACCTAATGTAGAAACCAATGAAATCAATTAGCCCATGAATACGTTCATCAAATTACCGAGCACAATAGACCCATTTACAGCAGCGATCAAAACGGCACTAACAGCTACCAAAATGCTGGATCTATAACGTCGTAATATATGATTAGCTTGTGAGAGACATTGAGTAATAAATGAGAAGAGATTATTGCTCTTCTCATCATATTCAATAATGATATGTTCGAGACATGCGAACATAAACCAGATAATATTCGTCTGACGAAATATGACTGATATTGCACCTAATACAGCACCAATCTCCTACATATACAATCAATTATATTCACAATATTATACATTACAATATTGATTTCATGAATAACACAAACTGCAACTACATATCGTACAACTTTCGAATATGAAACAAAACCATATTGTCCAGCAAAAAAAATGAAGAAAATGTTAAAGAGACTTGCCAGTTTTCCAGATCGAAAAGCGAGTAATGTAGCCATACAGGTAGCTAATGAAGGTATATCTGTGTAATAGAGTAATGAATGAAATAATATAATTGGATTGGTTAATATAGACAATAGACTCCAATTCGAACATGGATAACGGTTACGACGTATTAATCGGGAGATGACGATTGATGCGATCAAGAACCAAATCGTGTTAATAAGTCTCATAGATTGAATATTCAAGCAATATGATGTTAATAGAGGTAATATATAAGATCCAGGAGGAGTGGTTAACGATGGCTCCCAATGCGACCATCGTGATTGACAATATGCTAGAGTCTGTCTGTAATGAAATATCTCATCCATATAAGGATATGGCTGGATATCATTCACATATTGAATAGTGAATATAATCAATATGAATAATATTATGATAGATAGATAATCACTCATTATTAATGACCTGTATAAGTGTATATCGCAATTATTATCTCTATGATACCATCACAATCTTGCAGTCATTTATTACATTCTCTCTGTAGATCTTTACATACATGGCTGCAATAATTCACTGATTTATTAGCATGTAGTACTGAACCGTCTTATGATCAGGTCATGACGATGTAATCACCAATTATGATTATGTATATATTTTGACAATATGACAATCTTCGTGTGGCTATCACAGATACATCCTGATATAGTTATCCAGTACAATATCCAGAATCATTCTAATTATATAACAGCACTAATATTAGAATCATTGGTTTATAGTCTGATAGAATATTAATCACACAATCGCCAATTTGGGCATGCATCAACATACTCATGCAGCTCTGTAATGTCAGTTTCAAACTAAGGTTAGGGTTTAGATCCAAATTCGCTCTCAATTCAAACCAGGCCAAATGTTTTGGTAACAAACTGGATTTTATTGAAAAAACCATCGATATCTAGGCAATGGTAATTATAGAGTGATTAGATCATGATGATGTGTTGGATTTCACTGATTATCTCGGTCTGTTTTAGGCTGATCTCAGATTTCAGTGATTATAACATGTTTCTAACTGATCATGTTATACTGTATTTCAACTAGAGCTGGGATGTCTCAGAACATAGTTATATCCAATATAAAATAAACATTAAACGTGTTGCTTTTCAGAATAATTTCAATATTACATTCATTTATATTTAGACATATCTGCATTTTCTTCATCCTTGGGTTTACGCCCGAATTTGGCTGTAAAACGATCTCGTATTTTGTGTTCTTTTTCGGCTAAGCTCTTGACTGACGACGAAAACTTTTGTTTGATTAATGACTTGCTTTGTTTCAAAACCGAGGTTTGCACATGTGTTTCAATCTTCGATACGAGCTTATCCCATGTCCATAATTCTCCATTACAGCTAAATGCACTAAACCAACTATTAAAAATAGGTACGATGAGATTCAGGTAATGATTTACGATATGAGAACATGAAGATCATCCAGATCGATGAAGGAACCCCTAAAATAAATATGAAATTCGAGATCGGAGATATGGAAATATTTGAGATAATTATAATTAATAATATGAAGTGGAGGAGGATGTATATCTGTTGTTATAGGTAATGTGATTGATGGAAATTCTATTGGTCTAGTATAGCATTATCACTATCTATATCAATTTTCAACATTAAGTTAATGTACCTATTAGTCACCATCATAGGCCTTCGCAATGTCATCACTGCTTTTCTTTGCCGATTTGTATATGGGACAAGGACTGGTGTCGTCGATGAACTGGATGATGATGTGGACAGTACGACGTGGGATTGTGATAGAAGCTGACTCGTTGAAGGTGCAGGAGCAGCTTCTTTTCCTGGAAAGAAATAGTCCCTTGTACAAGCATAATGTTGTGCTTGTACTTTGATAATTAATGGGAACACCTAAATTAGCATTAGAACGATCCTGATTCCCATACAGGCATTTCTCTAACTTTTATATCGAAATGATCCCATGCTGTAACATCTCGTAGACGTCGAGCATAAACAGAGGGCCAACCTGATGAATGTCAGATATGTAGTTGGCTGTGAACATACAAGATGTGGCGACCTAGGACTTGAGCACGAACACGAAGCATTAATTCACTGGAACCTTTTGCGACATCCCATCGATTATGTGGTGCAACAACATCAGGCCATAAAGCATTAGTTGCCAGATTACGTATTCGGAACTCTTTTAGACCGAATTCAACGTCACGACCTTCTCCAATTCGATACCTAGACCATATGATTATTAATCAAATAAACACGAATAATCACGAAACAAGTTGAACCTATGCGATCCATGAAGTCGTCGTAACTGAACATGAAGGTAGACTTCAGGGCTCTTAGTAATCAGGGTCCAAGTTGCACCAAGGATCTCATACGAAACGCATCGACGAAATATTTCACTTTCAGGCTGAATAAGATTATCAGTAATCGATTGACGCTAAAAGTAACAAAAGACCTGGTTCTGTTGAAGGACCAATGCTTCAGAAGAAAGTTTTTGTAATTCTTTGGGGTCTGGATTTGGCGTATCAACAGTAGCACGACGCGCAGCTTGTAGAGCTCGAGCTGCTGCCCATACATGTTGTACTGGAGATAAAACAAGCTTATCGATAACGCTTATCAGAACCTGAATATTCATCATTTAGCTTCATTTCTATCATACTGGTTGCCATTAAAAATCAAACGAACAGAATTGGCACAAAATTAATATATACAACCTTGCATTGAAGTGAGTCCATGACGAAATTGATTTTGCTGATATAAAGACGACTTGAGCTGGTCAACATGGGCAAACTAAGCTCTTGAGCGTCAAACGGACGTACAGGAGACAGATCGGAATCTTCCAAATCGTCATCGTGCTGCAGTGACTGCAAAGCAGTTGAACGATGTAAGAACTGATGCTCTAATGCTGCTGGGTCCTTTACCCAAAGTTTAACATTAAATATATTCAGTTCAGTCAGAAACAGAAACCTTGGTATCCATATTGACATCATAGCAGTAATCAAATCCAAGCGATGTCGGCTGTGAAATCCGCTGAAATATCCCATTCGACTTCAAATATCGATTCCTGTTTTACCGATATTGATGTAACACAGAATGAAAGGCTATATAACGTACTGATATAGATGGTCAGCAGATGAGGCGGTTTCATCGAAAACGAAATCTTGCTCTTGACCAAGAGAGTGACCAGCAGACTTGGCTGGTGGGAAATCCTCTATACACTTATCAATGTTGTGATGCAGCGATCTGAATGTTACAGACCCAATGGAATCCATTCCATAGCGTTTGAGTCAACATCGATATTGTTAGGGACAACATGAAGTTGAGCTTGATCCAGACGGGACCGAATGGTTTTCTTGAAATAGATAAATCTTTGTCTGGTTGATTTACAGGAATTTGGTCCCGCACCGCTCTTACTATTGAAATATGACGACGATTTGCGTTCTGAGAAGAGTAATTCAGAGACGTACAACATTGGTTGGTGCTGAAATCCTGACCAAGTTGAGGTTTGACGGGAGTTGTGTTGGGAAAGGATAATCCATGGAGAGGTGATCGACAATCTGGAAAGTAATAAGGGAATGCGATAACATCTACTTTGGCTTGATGAGCAGAAATGACCACAGAACATCCAACTTCAACACTCTGTAGAATAACCTGAAAATAGCCTATAGTAAGAGAAGTAACATTCTGATAGTAATGGATGCGATACGACCTGAGGCTGTTCTAATTTCATAGAGAATCGAGTATGACCCGTCTCGGGTCCTTCCGCTACATCATCATGACTTTTCAGTGATGCTGTACCATCATCGTCTGTTAATACACCGGGCGTTGTTGATTCCCGAGCGACATTTGAATCATCATGGTTCAGCGGCTGTAAGAATAATCAGATGTCAGTGAATGTGCCGCTTATTATGAGCAATTACAAGGATTCCGCGCTCTTCAAGTTTTTGAAATAACTCGAATGATGTTAGACGACGAGGAAGGTTCTCAGGTTTACCCAGGGAGCTCTGTCTTCCGTTTTAGAAAAAGAACAGCACAAATTAGATCTGAAATCAACTGTACATGAATCTGGTCTGGGTTACCTGACCATGTTGCATAATGTTTGACCTAGATATGATATCTCAGAATATTACCACATATACAAGAGAGAAATATTTACAGATTTCACTGGTGGGTCAGTGCCTGTAGATATCGTTGTGGATTCAGTTGGAGCTGCACCTGATGATTCCGAATGTCCAAATGATGACAAAAATGACCACCAGGCATTAAATGCTGCTCGAATGGAATTATTCCAGAGGACGCGACTACCACTCACTAGAACATAATGTTCGCGATTATGATCATCATTGCCGCCCAATTCACTTTCAAAATCGTCTTCAATATCGACATCAGATAGTACAGAAACTGTAATTTGTCAATATGACCACGTAACCAAGTCCGACTCTGTTTTACAGCTGAGAATTTGAGCGCGACTTTCTTCATCGGATTGGTTCATGTCGAAATCTCCAAAGTGTGATTGTAGAAAATCCTGTACGCTGATCTCTTCTGCAGAAAGCGATTGATTGGAAGCAGTTCGTGTCGACGATTGTAGATTTAGTCCCTATTAACAGTGTCACAGGCAACGAATGTCAATTGAAGACTCGGTATTACAGAAGAAGGTGATACTTGAGCATTGAATAACGAATTGCTAGATTCAGTCAGGTCGGAGACAGCAAGTTTACCACCAGCAGATGGGGAGCAGTACGACAAATTGTCTGCAGACATGAAGAACATTGATCCAGAATCACCTTCACCTGAGTATGGATATTAATGGGTAAGTAGCTATATGATTAAGTGTGAACCTGTTGCGAATGGAGTTTGAGAAAGTGGATGTGCGAGAACATCTTTAACATCAGCATTATCTGAGGCTAAAGTGGAAAGAATCGGGAGAAGAAGATCGATAGATGAATGAACAGAACGTGCTCTTTGTTTAGACGAGACCCATATTTTCCTAAATAACTTGTGATTAACGAATCATGTTATAATGAAGACAGCGCTGACTTAGGCGAAGAATCACCATGAGCGGAGACCTTGTTAGTGACAACGTCAAGATCAGTTCCAAATCGCAAAAGCTGGGATATGGGTCAGAAACCTGCTGGTCGTTAGATTGGATCGAAAACCTGGGTAAATCCCTGAATTCCCAAGATATCGTTATCATTGTTATTAGAAAAAGATGGTTCCTTTTGAGGTTCAGCTATCAGCTCAATAACAGTCGATGCGAGAGATATCTAAAATATTATTAGAACTCAGTGATGACAGCACAGAGCGTCTCCCAACCTGAATCTTGATTTGTGAAATCAGAGCTGAGAACGAATTGCCTGATTTTACAGGTGTTATCGCACGATTAGGACCGATTAGAACCTGAGTTACCATCTTGACACTATGTTACAGGTATTAAGGATTTCCAGTCAAACCTTTGGAATAATGGTGCAAACATTTGGAGGATCCGAGTACAGCATATTGACCTGTTTAAACCAGGGCACATTACCAAACCAGAATGAGATTAATGGTCCAATAACTGGAGAAGCACCATTTGCAGATTCGAGTGCCAGACAGTGCAACTAAAAACAGTTATTGTCACTTTGTAATGGAAACTCAGAATCAGGTCTGTAAGACCTTAACTTTCATAGAAATGGACCGAGCACGGAAGTCCTCGAAGAGATCTCTGCTTCTGATCGATGAAAATTTGTAGTCTTCAGATTGCCATTGCACATGATGAATATAATGTTGTGATGAATGCACAGATTTACACGTCCAAATGAACAATAACAGAACCCGTAAACATGGACAGGATAGCAACAATCCGGGACGAGACAATGTTGATCGCGATATTGTCCCTTCATCTAAATAAGAGTCAGATGACACAGCAGGCATTTATAAAATTCATTCAAATGACCAAGATTGATTTGGAAATGGCGAGCGTTCAGTGTTATTCTGCCTTTGACTGAGTCGATTGAGAGCGATTCTGCTATAAACAGGATACATTCATCATGATAAGGATTAGCAGATGTCAGAAGACGAAAGGTAAACTGCTTCACACCAAGACCGATCCGTCCATGAATTTTATAACGTAACTGATCCCACCAAGCCAATGATGGCGAATGGGATGTTGACCATCCCGTGTCTGTGATTTTAGAAACAGCTTTTGTGAAGGCAGCAAGAGCGCCACGTTGGCATTGCCCATAATTAATTTCCAGGCCAGTCGCTTCTGCATGTATATCAACAAAGAACTTATTCGGGATCGTACTTCCATCAGGCAAATCTACAGGTGCGAAGGTACGTCGGTTGTGGGCTAAGGGCAGAAATACTAATCGACGATGACAAAAAAGTTCAGGAGATTTCAGGCAGGAGCTGATTAGGTGACCTTTTACACCCAAATGGTGAAAAGAGATCAAGGAGAATGGATAATCGCGAAGCTTCAATAACAGGTCGTTGCAGGAAATTTGCAGCTTTCTGTGAAACAATTTCAGGAAAGATCTGTCAGAAAATAGATGCTAAAACCTGGCCCAAATTTCAGAAAACTCATGTCCAGAACCGTCCCCCTGCATTAGTGAATCAGATATTGAATTTCTGGTTTGCAGCGATAACTGACATCATAAGGTGCATTAGTCTCAGAATCCAGTGACGACATTCGGGAAACTGCTACAGATGACAATGTATCTCCATGCTCTGGTGATAGAGATAAACACAGTTGCCCTATTTAAAAATATTTAGCACAGATCATAATATCATTCTCCCAAAAGTTCAGTGAGAAGACCAAGAAAAAACCGAGTTCAAAAGTAGCCCAGGCGGAGTCAGAGCAGGGCTTAAATACACACTGAATAGAGTTGGCTCAATTAACAAAACCCAAAAAATCTCGCTATGACCAATATTGAGAACAGCCAATGCCCATTGTATTCTTTCAGATGCCAACAGTTGCAGCTGATCAAATCGATCCATGAATGGATCGTCCAATGGGTCCAAATTTGCAGTAAATTCAAGATTTGGGCTTTTCAGTTCACGAGGCAGAGAATCAGATTTCGACCTTGAAATCGATGATCGGCGAAGCGACTGAATACGAGCACCGTCTTCGATATTGTTAGCATGCAATGTGGCATCCCTACAGCGATGCAGAATTCGACGGGAACGGCGCCGCCCTGCAGAATTCAGGGCGATCCATCGTCTATATTGCTGAGCCCTCTCCAAGGGACTCTCTTCGAATATCACATTAAGAGCATCAATTCGAAGACAAATACATCGATATTCTAGCGTCGATATTTTGTTTGGAAGCCGCTGATGTGCAGATGAGCGCTGCCATAGTTTCAAGGCGCGCCATTTCCGCCGAATTGTTTCGATAACTGGCCCGATTGAAACAGAATCTGCTAGGAAGGCAGTAAGGTTTGCAAATTCAAGATCAATATCGGGATATGGATCGTGATATTGATTTAGATACAGCATACTGGACCACGAGAGGAATTCGGCGCCGTTCACAGCGACAGCGCCCGATTCCGTTCGAAGCGTAACTGAAGAATCAAAATCGCGATTATAACTGATACGATCAACACTGGCGGCGATCACGGTTTTTCTGTCGATATTAAAGAGGAAGACACCAGATCGAATTTGAAGGAAGATTGGCGATGACTTCGTAGATGATGTTGATGTGGATGTTGACCGCAGAGCACAGCTTATTGCTAACAGCGTTGTGTGAAATGGGATCGACCACTGCAGATCAATATCTTGTATGCAGGCAGGTTCCCCATTAGAATAATCAAACCGAGAAACGAAAATGCGATCGCTCTGATCGCTGAGCTCATGGGGCAGTACGAGCTGGTCGATATTCGTGAGCGCTGAGGCCGAAATTGCGGAACGTTCAATCGTAACCAATCTCCATTCATGATCACGAGTAAAGCTACACGTGCCCAGATGCAGACGAACGACTCGCATCAGGTCGCTATTGCGATCGTACAACGTGAGCAATAGGATGATCTCACTTCCATGAAAGCTGAAAATGTACTTCCTGGCACCACCGGACCTCGATGAGCCGGAGCGGGAAAACCGTTGAGTAAATCGCCGCCCTAAGTCAATTAGAGACACAGGCATGTTTAGAATTAGATGATGAGCTCGGAAAGTAACGCTGGGTCTGAGCTCGCCATTTTCAATGTAGAAATTGATTAAGGCCTGAGCAGAGGTTAAACAGGCGTTTGATTCATCTTGAAAGGAGGCAGTGACATGCGAGAGACTGATCATTAAAGCACGATATTGCTCCGAGTTCTGAGATTCTGTAGAATAGAGCCTGGATTTCACTTGAGCGATTCTTATAGATGAATTATCCAGAGTAAATAGCGAATTGTGCATCTCGAAAGCGAGCTCAAACGGGATGAGTAAAATCTTGGGAGGTGCATTGTCTAATGAGGTCTGTTCCGGTTGTGGCTTAGCCAGAATTGACAGTTCATCGATATCTTCCAACTTAGCGTCCAATTTAAGTCCGTTCAATCTTAGACGAACTTCGTCTACATAGCTGGTTGCTGACGAGGTACGACGATAATGATGGCCTGAATGAAAAAACATCAACCCAACCAGTAGCAAAGAGCGCTCAGATCGTTTGAGTTGAAAGTTTTGAATTAATGCCTGAGATTCGATACAAGAGCCAAATGGTTTCGAATGATGTCTGGCTCGAATCTGAATATGTTCGAAATCAACATTAAAATCATCAACAGAGAACTTGACACAAGTCAGCGAAAAATAAATCCGCTCCGGAAGCTTCGGTGACGGGCCTGATCTAGAGGAGCTAGATTTCAACGAAGAACGAAGACGATCTAGACGATAGAGATGATCGAGTTCACTTTTCAGTGCGACCTTGTCAAATTTTATAGAGATTTCAGAGAGCTGATGAGAATTGAAATCGAGATTCAAATGCAGAGCCAGGGTGTTCTGCATAATCTTTGCTACAGACTGATTGCAATACTGAACGTCAACAAACAATGAATGCATTTCCACAAAGCAATCAAAAAGCGACTTTGATTTGAATGCAGTCGAGATAGAAATAAACGGGATAGACATGAGAATAGAAAATGATTGTTCTGTACAAATCTCAACTTTGATATTGTGGAAACGAACTGCAACTAAATTAGACACAGCCTGAGCGAAGAGATGCAGGTTATAGTTTGATACGGGCTTCGGCTTCTTGCTTACAAATCTGTGTTTGTATCAAGATAGTTGAATTGATCCGAGGAAAGAGCTGCTTACGTAGTGTCTAATTGTTTGGTGGTCGTCAGGTTAGCGCCAAATACATCAATACGAATGAAACGCTCACAAAAGAAACATATTCGAATCGGATCTAAGAGCGAAAATGATAATCGCCATTGTCCAATGTTTGAAGTAAAATTGCTGAAGGTAGAGTTGATGATTCGAGGTAAGATAACCTGGATGCATACGGCAGTAACCAATAAGATAACGACAACAAGAAAGGCAGCGTCAGCTAGAGATATCGCAAACAACATTAATAAATTGGGCAAGAGACCATGACCGTATCGAGCTTAGTTCGATCACAGCTAACAGCAAGAGACTAATTTCTGCAAATCTAAGCTCGATTTCAAGAAATCTGAAACAGCTTTATCTTACGCCTGAAAGAAGCGAGCCTGGCCACACTTGAGCGGAGCCTTCTATACACAACATTGCATTTGACTTTTTCTAACGGAGCGGAGCCTTCCGTAGCATTGCATTTGACTTTTTCTAACGGAGCCGGGATATTTCTCCTTTGGGGTGAAATACGATATAATCCTGCAACAAACACTTGCAGTAGATCTCTTAATACTTGGTGTACGAATCGAGACTCAACAATATGAAACTGCCCAAACGCTTGAAATCTGTGGGGGTTTATCAAATTTGAATTAATGCAGTCCTATCGAACTCGAATTGTTCGAAGTTCTATACAAATAGTTTTAAGATCTGAACACTTGCTTTACGCAGACAGGCTAAGTTGCCAGTGTACAATTCAGTGAATAATCCATATTGCTTGAGTAAATTATAGACCATAGCTACAATATGTATATATGTTGGCAGGTTATAACTGGGCCAGATATAACGATATTCTCCATAAAATGACTCCGATAATAACAATCCCTATTACCTGGATAATATTTACTCGAATTTGACTTACACCATATCATTCAGACGACAACAAACATATCAGAAGCAGGTCTGACCTGGGGAATTCGTACAATTCATGCAAAGTCGAAACGGCTAAGGGTTGTTTTTGTTTGTAGAGCTTAAAGATATCCTGAACCGGAAGCACACAACTATTTCTGTTAGTGACTTGACAACATGATTTCATTGCAAATACTCGGTTGGAAATCTCGGGCGACAGAGCCGGAATAAGCTATACGGCTTTACAACAATTAGTATGATTTTCCTGAAACCAATCGCTTATCTAACTGGGTATTTGTCAAATAGTTCAGCCGCTAGCGGAAGTAGAATTGAGAGATCAGTCTAATGCCGCATTGTTAGTTTGGAGCATAAACGGTTTGTTTGCTACAACCGAAGTTTGGCCTTGAAAATACTGATGAATCATCGACATTTCACATTCGACGCGAAATAAACCGTCCCGGTGCATTATGACGAACTAATATTATAAGCGATCAAATGGCCATGCATTAACAAAATCATGAAAAAGATACACACTGCTGCAGCAATGTAGAGTGGCATACAGGGATGCGATGCCAATAAAAAATCGAATACTCTCGCAACATCCTGGAATCGGTAGAATGTGTGGCTGAACCAAGTTAAAACCCAGCTCAATGCAAAGAAAGATTTGGCATTAGATCGGATTAGGAATGCAGCTACTGGAGCATCGACTTGATATAATAGAGGGAATAGCATATCCAACACTTCAATAATTACACTGAGATCCGGGCGTAATATCTCTCTACATTTATAAATATCAGAACCAATTAATAATTAAACAAATTCGACCTTAAGTGAAAAAGTGAGACCCGCTCGCAAAGAGCGAATGCAACATCTCGGTTATAATCGCAAACGATTAAAAACACAGAGCATAAGTCATGATAGCCTTGAATATAATGTAAGAATCCAGCATGTTTCGACATAATTTTGTTAATAATCCAAGACAGCTTTGTACGTTGTTGAAGCCTCTTAGCCAATCAGCAAGCAACTCCCAAGGCAAAGCACATTTAGTCTTACAATAGCTCTTCAGTCCAATTTTGACAAATGTCATAATTGCACAAAGATCTTGCAATATCCTTGGAAACAGTATCAATATGAGCATGCAGCATTGATTGCTGATCATCATCATCGTCGTCATAATTGAATGAATTATATGGATCATCATTCTCAAAACCCAGCCTGGACAAATCTGCAAATAAGTCGAGACTCCCGACATCGATCATGCTTGTTTACAATAAGGGCCAAACCCGACGTCGGAATGTATTCGAAATAAAGCCATGAACAGCGAGTGCTCTCAGCTTGGCAATGTCCTTGCATCGCAAAGAATCTTCAATAAGGGATTGATGCGAATCTGTATCCGTCATGCTGGCACCGAATAGAGAATGCATCAGATACTGCAGCAGATCATGATATTGTTTGCATACAATTCACATACCGGTACAAACACATGACATAGTTTAGTAGCATAGCAAAACTGCGCTAAGCCTTTAGAGCCTGGTTGGCGTCTACGTTTTGGCCGTCTCCTTATTTAGTCCCTCTGACTGCGGAGCGCATTTTGATCTTATATTTTCAGGTCGCCGACCTCTTAAAAAAATAAGTAGTATTAACGCTGTCAATCCGGAACGCCAAAAGGATATGGATCTCTTTGAAGAAGTAGACAATGAGCTATCAACGGATTCAGAAGACGACCTTGCCGTTGTCCAAGCTGTTGCTGCCTTCAAACTACAATAAGCCTGCTCCTAGCAGATGGCAGAAGGTCGAAACGGGCGAAAATGGAGCAGCATACTTTCCCGAATGAAACTTGGGAGCAAGTTTATGCTAGCGATTCGAACGGATGGTTCCATTCGAATTTGCGATTGAATCGTAACTCGTTTGAGTACATAGCACAACGGATAGAGCAAGCAGCATCTGACCTTGGCCTCAACTTGTTCCCTGCTGCGAACGCTCGCATAGACTACAAAATGAAGCTTGCCATGACCATGGCCTATCTCTGCTCAATCATCCGGCTTTCAGGCGACGGCTAGTCTGTTTGGAGTGGCCAAAGCCTCGGCTATTGTCTTGATCAACAGTATGATGGATATCCTCCATCAAATTTCCCCATTGGTTATTAAACTCGGGATCCTTCACGAATACTCGGAAATTAATGGACTAATAAATGATCAGATGCCTGAAACTTTTAATGAATGGACTGCCGTAGCTGATGGATTCGAGAAACTTCGTGGTTATCCCGACGTTGCAGGCGCCGTTGATGGGACTTTAATAGAGGTCGAGCGTCCCAAAGAGCATGAAGGGTACGTTTGTATCAGTGAAGCATTCAAGGTGTTAATGCTATGCTCAATGAATACAGATGGTATTGTAGAAAAAAATTTCCTGCAATTAATATGCAGGCAATCGTTGATAGCCAATTATTCAGTGCGTCCTGGCTCCTGTAGTGACAAGAATCTTTGGACCATGTCAATACTCGGTCAAAACGTTGGACAAATAATACCACGAGCCTAGTTGGGGACGCAGGCAACAAATGTTATGATGATTCCTTATAACATTACAGAAGACATGGCAAGGGAGGAATCTACATTTAACTACCTTCATTCTTGTACAAGGATCTGTGTGGAACTGTGATAAACCAGTCCGAAAACACTGTGAATGATAATGCATCAAACGGTTTTATGAGGAGAATTAGGCGAGAAGACGGAGATGATGAGAGAAATTGAGTCATTGATGTCGTGAGTCACGACAGGAACGAGCATTCGGCCTGTTGAAAGGCCGATGGAGAATATTGAAGCGCGCCCTAAATATGAAATCCCCTGAGAGCATTGGACGTACTATCGTCTCTTGCATGGTCTTACACAATTTGACGATTGAAGCCAAGGATTCTTTCACAATCCCAAACGAAGATCGTGTAGACCCATTCCGAGGGCAGCATTCAAGGTGGATAGAATCCCGGCCAGGGGATAGGGAGCATGCCCTATTGAAAAGGGAGCAAATTAAGCAGTACTTGTTGGACATGGAGCTGCCAGTGATTCCACGTCCCCATTGCGAGCCAACGCGTGGTAAGCTTCGGGCATTTGATCCCACCCATTTCTCTAATGAGAGTCTCCTGTTTTCGCAGGCTATTGGCGATCTTGTTTACAATCGCCATAAATTCCCCGTCAAATAATGCATTCAAACGGGCTTTAGTCACAAGATCTATCTGATGCAGCATGCACCAAGTCCTATGCACAGGAAACAATACTTCCTTTTCAAACTTTGTGACAACCCCACCAATCCTTCCGGTCATCACGTTTGCGCCATCAGAAGCAATACCAATCAATTTTGACGCCAAGATAGGCACATTGCATCCAACAGTTTCACCGTAAGATTGAAGATATTTGCAGCCGTATGCTGTTCGAACATAGGAACCGCTGCAACATGAAGATTATGCAGAGTATCTTTTAAAATGAAAGCGAACGCGGATGGCAAGATACGAAAACGAACGGTGGGTCGATGAATCCAATGCCAATGAAAAAGCCAGAACTTCCTGCGATTCCAAGATTTCATGAATAACAGAAAGATTAGCTGCAACGATTATGTGGGCAAAATTCGAAACCGTGCCGTGTGAAACAGATCCTATCTTGCCAACACCGGTAAACTGTTTGGTGGACAAAAGAACAGCAGCAATTTGACGGAACGATAATCCATGATAGAGGTATGATGTAACCAGGTGAAACTGCGGAACATTCTCAATCGTGGTCACATAACCGTCATTACTTTGAGGCTGAAACAAAGACAATGCTTTCGCTCGTGGACCTTCGATAGGGTCAGCCGGATCAAAAAACAAGTCGCCGATGATATTATCGATAATCTCTTGTTTAAATGCCAGCGTTATGGGCTGTTCCCTAGCACCGAAATGAGAATGTAAATTGTTGGCTACAGGCGCGTCTTTTTCGAAGAATGTTTTCTTGGATTCAGAATCAAGGGCTTGATAGATTGACCACTGGTCCTGATGCTGGCCTCGATGATGGCTTTCATAGAGTTCCGGACGGAACGACTCCCAGGTTTTGATTCTTATCGTCTGTTTACGTTCACGTTGCTGTCCAGGAATGTGTTCCTTTCCGAAATAAACGCAGAACTGGCAGCGAACAGACGATACTCGTTTGGTGACAGGGTCGATATGCATAACCTTCAAACCATAGGACAGCTCGTGGGCCGGCTGAAATTTGGTTCGACTCATGATCGCTCTTGCAGTGGCAATGCTTGGATGCAGCAGGGAGGCAATGGAGCAGGAACTGGGCTTCTCCACAGAGCCGCGGACTCCGTGGGGTCTCTGCGTGCTCTATCAAAATTTTGGGTTAATTTTGGTAACTATAAATAGATTACCAAATTTAAACCAGCCTGTAATATCCTAGGCATTTGGTTTACCAAGGTTCACTGCAATCTTGTTAAGCGTAGCCAACATCGATTGCAGAACAGCAGTTTGTTGTATGGTCGTGGCCTGCTGTTCGACCTGCATGGATTCTAACTTGGCGATGATCTTTCCTTCGGACGACGCCACAGTGGATTGGCCGAACGCGCTGATGCAAGCTCAGATATGGAAGCAGCAACGCTGGCAAACGCAGATTAGACGAATTCACCCATATCTTTAGGGCCTGTTTTACGCTCTCTGTCCTTAGCACAAGTCTTGGTTTGCGGTTGGGGTTCCTGAGAACGCTCTTCAGAGCAGACTGCCGATTTTACATTCTGATTTGGCTTCTGTGAGCCTGAAAGTGGCTGTGATTCAGAAATCGCCTTTGGCTGCATTCCTGAGACGTCCTGGAACAGCTGTCATCAAATCGTTTAATGCCCATACAATTTACCAAACCTTCAAATGGGAATATAGAGTATCACAGTATGCTGGATAGCTAACATTGGCTGAATTGCCTGTCGCTTTGAATGCTCCCAGAATTTGTTTGTATTCTGTCTTCAATGCAACAATCCGGTTTTTTATCTGCCTTGGATCGAAAGTTGAATTGCCTCTGATATTGAACCGATGGGTGAGCCACGCCCAGAACTGGGATTTCTGCACATTCGTCTTTGCGTCAGAAAACTTACTTCTTCCAATCTCAGACCAGCGAGTTTCGATAAGAAGCTCGACGAGATCGCTCGACCACGATGCCCTGTTACCAGAGCCGGAAGAAGGGGTTCCATTTGGCGTTTTACTTTTAGGTTTTTAGGCTGGTGTGGTCTTCAGGGCAGCCGGTTTACGCTTCGAAGCCACACGACTTTCAACGCCTGGGGTCTCAGGATTGACCACAGTATCCTTATAAACAGCACGCTCAGAAGGTACCACCAAAGGCAAACCAAGCGAAGTTTTGTTTGTCAAAGGCGGACAAGGTTCTGCTTGAATGTCGTCGGAATCATCAGAGGACAGTGAAAGATCAAGGTCGTCGTAATTCATGTTAATACAATTGTTCCCGGAATAAGGAGTTTATTTCAACCAAGTATCTACTTAATGCTCACCCAAAAAGGAGATGCGCAAAAAGTAGATCTCCCGCACTTCAACCAGGCTCTTAATCCCCATTAAACCTATCTACCGTAGAAAGTTTGCTTGTATGACACTGAGCCTGGAGGCTACGGTACCTCTCGCAAAATAGTACTCCGTATGAAACTAAAACCTTAGCTTATTTTTTTATCACTGTAAGAAAAGCAAACTACGTAATTTTTACTATTATACTACCTGGCTGGGAGCCGAGCTGAAAATACCAGAGATTATAAAACCACTGACTATTGCATACATGGAATATATGCGCACATACACAGGCTGTACGAGAGCCACCCGTATTACATTACTACATGCTATGTCAAAGTTCCCGCTGCTGGAAGACAAAATAAAACTCGATACTGCTCTCATAGTTGTAAAGGCAATTGCTCAAAGCGACCTGATGGCCACAATTTTGACGCCTGGGCCCTCCAATCTGGAGGTGATGTAAGTACAGTTCGTTCTGAAGCAGATAAGAGACAAGTTTGATCAGGTATGGCCATTACTCGCCATTGTTAATTACATATCTGAAAGGGTTTATTTTCACAGTTGAAAGTAAGCTACAACCAGATCCTGCGAAACCAATCTGGATTCGGCTGGGATGGCGAGAAAAAGTGTGTCACATCGAGTGAAGGTGTCTGGGAGGCTCTCAACCAGGTATTTGTTTATTCCAAACAGATCTAGAACTAACCGCGAATAGGCTCATAAAGACAAATATAAAAAGTGGCAAGGAAAATCGTATCCTATCTACGAGGATCTGGTCCCTCTTTTTGAAAAAACACTTGCAGCAGGTAAGAATGCACTTCCGTTGTCTCAAATAGCACTGGAGGCAGCCGCATCGAGCCTACAAGATGCATTCTCCGATCGTCCTGCTGAACCGGAGCGTCCCGCTCCACGTGTCGCTACCAGATGCAGAGACAGCTCATCTTCTGATGAAAATCCTGCGCCTCCAGCTTCTGATGACGCTACTCTTCCTGATCCCGCGTATTATTGATTTAATTTCGAGAATGAATAAGCTGATTGAAGATTATCAGTTGGAAGATATGTTTACGTCAAAACGTGGTTCCAAAAAATATATTAATTTTTGGTTGCGGCATTACGCCCGGCTCGTTTTCGATTTGCTATGGAGTCTGAGTTGAAATTTCATAAAATTGAGCTGGAGGATGATAAGCAGGCATTTGTTAAAGAATTATATAATACTGTTTATCTATATGAGCCCGATTTGCTTCGGGAACAGGAGGCAGCAAATTTGCAGCGCTCTCGTTCTCCTACAAATATTTCAAAGGAATTGAAGAAATCTCGTACTGAGATTGTTTGTTTGAAATGCAATTCTCCTAGTCGTCGTCTTCAGAGATGTCCCCTTAATCCATCAGAAGACGAACAGAAGCGTTTGATTGCGCAATATCGGCTCATGAAGAAAAAAATGATGGGCTTGAATTTTGTTTGAGATGATAGTGAACAAAGTGATTTGATATCCTGTGGACAATAGAGGGCATTTGAGAGTTAAACCGTTGTTAAAAATATATGTCCGGCCGGACGCTTCCGAGCATTCAATATACGTGCGCACATAATTTCCCAAGAACGTCACATAAAAAACAATCACCAGAACGTTACGGGAACTCGGAAGATTGGATTTTTGTCTGAATTGGATTGGATCTGTCAAGTTGTTGTTGATGGGTCAATTTACAAATTGCTGTATTGCTCTCTCTGTAGCATTCAATGATGTTACTGTATATACTGTTCTGCTAAAACTGTAATGTTACTTTGACGATGTATTTTGACTTGGCGTTCATACAACCTTGCTCTTGGCCAGGGACCGGTTGTAATGTTATTACGTAATAACTACAGTAGTCCCTCTTTATAACGACACTCTTTATAACGACATCTTCATACAAGCCTTCTAAGTAACGGTCTACTACAGGTAGATCGACAACGCTTTTCCTGAAAAGGTTTTTTATTGCGGGTCGTCTGCGTTTAGGATTGATTAAAAGGAGTATAAATGAGGTTGATGTTGATGATAGACAGTAGCATTGACGGTTCAGTAATACAGGCCGGTTTAAATTTGGGATTTGACCAAAACAAAAAAATAAGTTAATTTTGGTATTTTTCCTGCGTTATTTTGTTTAGTTTTGGTAAATCCCTAAAAATCGACATTTATTGGTGAAAAAAAAGAGAAAACTGTTGCCAATCGGCTTATTTCATCTTCTGGACAATTATTCAAACTGCTTAGCTTGCATGATGCCTTTTAAAAAGAGGCTGGAGAGTCTCGCGAATCGTGATGCTCATTTTGAATTTCTCCCATCCAAACACCGAGAAATCCGATTTAACGGAGGAAGTGTTTGGGAAAACGGTGAAAAGGGCCCCCGCAAATGATCGAAGAAAGGGAGATCTTCCTTTCACGATGTCCCAATTCTTCTCAAAAGACGAATCGCTGCTTTTTTTATCTTGAGCACTTTTCACTGTCGATTCGGTTTGATAAACTTTAAAAAGCTCTATCTGCTCCAATTAGAATCTGAAGTTGAGCAGAACTTGTAGAAAATGCTGACTGAAACTAAACTAAGATGCTTGAGATAAACTAAAGATGTTCTAAGTTAGAACCACAATCGAAAGTGTCCTTTATTGTCAGTACAAACAGAATGATGATTGATTGACTCAAGAAGAGCCTGTAGAGTTGACTCCACCTAATTCCCCCCCTCAACGATACAGGGATTCTTTATGCAGGAAATCATGTTCCGAAACTCCTGGAACTTTGGTGCATTTAAACACTTGGTAAACATATCAGCAAGATTTTGAGAACTTGGAATATAGCTAGAGACCAGAACACCGTCACGCACTAATTCCCGAACAAAGCTCTCTCTCAAAGCTATATGCTTCATCTTGGAGTGATTGACTTCACTGGCACTGTCCTGATATAGAACAATCGGCATTTGAACCTTGAACCCTAACTCAGCAAGGACATCACGCAACCATACAGCCTCAGCCCCCGCCAGAGACGAGGCTATGACTTCAGCTTCACAAGACGACAGAGCAGTCGAAGTCTGTTTCTTGGTTTTGTATGATACAGGACAACCATTCAGCAAGAAAACGTAGCCTGAAGTCGATCTTCTGGTATCTAAATCACCCGCCCAGTCTGAATCTGAAAACCTTGTAGTTGAAACCCCGCTTTATCGGATGTTCGAAACAGAAGTCCATAGTCAGATGTTCCGCGTAGATATCGAAAAATCCGTTTCACGTAATGTGCTGGGCCAGGATTTTGCACATAGCGAGAGACTTCGCCGACGGCATAAGCTATGTCCGGACGTGTGTGTAAAAGCCAGATAAGATGCCCAACAGCAGCACGGTAATTAATGGTATGGGCAAGTACTTTAACCAATTTTTTTTCTGCTTCGGTTTTTGCACACATATCTTTAGTCAGTTTAACGGATGAGTTGAACGGTGTTGGTTGAGGACGAGATTGATGCATTTGTATGCTTCGAGGATTTCTTTCGTATATTTTTCTTGTTCCAGAAATATAGATCCATCGACATGTTTATGAATTCCGATTCCCAAGCACGACTGCAGTGACCCCAGGTCAGACATTTTAAAATCTCCGTTTCAATGCTCGTTTCAGTTCATATACCATTTCTGGATGTCCAATGATAGGAAGATCATCCACGTAGACACCCACGAGGGAAAACCGGTCACTGTCAGTGCGTTTAAAATACAAGCAAGTCGTGGCCTTGACTCGAGAGTATCCCTGATTTGCAACAAGAAACTGATCAATAGTCTTGAACCAATCATGAGGAGCCTGTTTCAATCCGTACAGAGATCGCTGTAGTTTGACAAATTTGGATCCAGCATCGCTTCCTTCTGGTGAATTCATGTAAATATCCTCAGAAAGGTTAGTATTGAGAAAAGCGGTCTTTACATCCATCTGCTCCATAATAATTGTTGGATCTTGTAGGGATAAAACTAGAATCAATCGCAATATATCCATCCTCAGAACTTCATGTAAATATCCTCAGAAAGGTTAGCATTGAGAAAAGCGGTCTTTACATCCATCTGCTCCATAATAATTGTTGGATATCGTAGGGATAAAACTACAATCAATCGCAATATATCCATCCTCAGAATTGGTGCATACGTATTGGTGCAATCGATACCTGGGCGCTGGCGAAAACCTTGCACGACTAGTCTAGCTTTGAACCGAAAAGAAGTGCCGTCTTCATTTCGTTTCAATACCCAAGTCGATCCTGCCGGGATGCCGGCTGTTTCGAGAATCTTCTTAAAAATCCATTTAGACCGAATGGCGCGCTGTCCGGAAGGCAAGTGGTCAATTTCACGCCACGTGTTGTGATCTGATAATGATTTGAGTTCTTCAGAAACCGCACGTAACCAGTATTCCGAATCTGAACTCTGCTGTGCCTGACGAAAGGAATTAGGTTCATTTTGGTCAGCTAGGGTGAGGGCGTTAATCCAGTTATGGCTGACATAATCACCATAGCGGACGGTTTCCTTACGACGTCTTGTACGATTATCGCGTTCATACCGATCAATCGAACTGTCGTCCGGATATAAGGTTTCGACAACATCCATTAACGGGTCGCCAGAGGTATGGCCGTCATCTTCGGGAGAATAATCATTA
>RBZT01000478.1:0-48632 GCA_003693705.1 Polymyxa betae
GAAATAGAAAAGGGGAAGGACTGAATATAAGGCAACGACAAATGTATTAGAAAGGAGGAAGAGGAGGAGAAGGTAGGTGAGAGGCAAACTTAGATGATACGGAATGCTCGACGAGACGTCAGGAGGAGGAAGTCGATCGAGATCGGGTATACAACTACAGTAGCTAGATTCACGGGACGAAACACTGTGACGGGATGTAGGAACTGCAGGACAGGGTCATGACAGTTTGCGATTGAGCGACCCAGTTCTTCGGTTGGTACTGCATGGCAACAGAGTCAGGGACGACAGCCGGGGCGCCTAAAGGGGTGCCCGGCTCAAGTTCGGAGGCAATAGTACGAGCCTGCTCCGAGGCAGCACGATCCAAAACAATCGGCCAATCTGCAACCGCTTCTCGCAACACACGAGAAACCAGTTGACGCTTGGCATCGAGAGTCGGCTGACACCGAATACACTCACAGACAGGGCGAACCAAACCCGGAGCAAACGCGCCACGACCACGTCGACACTCGCCATACAGATCGATATACTGAAACCTTTCTTTAATAGGTTCCTGTTCTTGGATTTCTTCAAAAACTTGCTCGATCGACCAGTTCGACGTAACGATAAAATATTGCGGACGAATCTTCATGTAACCACGCTTGGGCTGCACAAGAACAGGATAGAAATCAGCCCACTCCTTCAGATCCGTCGCGTTAAAATGCTCAGTAATGTTACGTTTCGCCACCTCGGCCATATAGACGATCGGCTCGTCACGATAACCATCCCACCACTTGTTGGCGCCTTTACGATAAACTTGATCTTTTGGGAAAAAAACATCAACAAAATAACTTTTTCCCACATTAGAAGGACCATGAATACACAGATTACGGCGCGCGGCAAGGTTGGGAAGCGAACGTGACGCCAGATACTCGTTCCGATCGGTGATCAGCGCATTCGGATGACGCATCCGCATAGAAGGGCAGACATCATCCCACTTAAACGAGCGATTTAAATCGAACGCCGCCTTCGCGATCTCCTTGAAAGCCTGCTTATGAGCAGGGCGAAGCGGACGAACACCACGCTCTTCACAGTCCCATGTAGGGTTGGGACCTTCCTTGTTAGGAAGTTCGGTACCTTTCGTACAATAACAAAAACAATTCCAACGCGAATGCGCGTAGGTCGTCTTCTGGCCATCAGGCAACACGTTGGTGACATTATCAAGATGCGCGTCTTCAATCCCGAGTTCGGTCTTGAGAGTACGACCACGCATCCCATATCCGACTTCGACATAGCATTGAAGATGGGGGCCTTGCCGCTGAGTTAACTCGCGCCCGAAAACCAAATACCGACACCAATCCTTTTCGATTAGCGATACAAACGCCGCCACACGCTCTTCATGCGTCTCGTCGGTGTAGTGAATCGTAACCAGCCAATACTTCGCCTGCTTGTTGAGAGTGGGATCGGCGTTAGGGTTACGCCGCGGAGCACCCGCACCACGACGGCGGCCTCCGTGATTGTTGCGAGGCCGCGCGGGGGCATCCTCAGCCTCAATATCTAAAAAATTGACCATTATGAGAGTGAAGTTGAAACCTGGGACCATACTTGATAACTGTGCCGGCGCCGGCACACAGGTTTCAAAAGTCCGCGACTGGCGAAGAGGGGTCCCGCGAGGATTTCCACCAACCAGATCCTCGGGTTCGCGCTAAACTTGAAACTTGTTATCTGTTAATCACCCGTCATATATAATACACCCGCGGAGGGCTGCGCACCGCCCGCGGGCCCCGCTAGCGCGGGGATGACGGGTGATCTCGCCGGCCCGCAAGCGGGCACCCCGGCTCGGGGTCAGGTCTCTTGGCAGCCGCGATCGTTAGGACAGATTAATTTACAGGCCGAGGCGCTGACGCGCCGGGCCTGAACCCAATAAAATTGGTGAATGGGGGGGCGTTGGCTTCGCCTTGGCCGTCGGGTCCGCTGCCCGCAGGCAAAAAGCGCCTGCGCACGCGACCCTCCTCATCTATTCGCAGCTTGGGCTCGCTTAATCCACTGGAGGTATCCAGTGGAGTTGTTCTCCAGTGGAGGAGTTAGCTACAGTGGAGTTGTTCTCCAGTGGAGGAGTTAGCTACAGTGGAGATCATCTAACCTTAAATTTAATATCCAGTGGAGATCATTTTCATTAAATGAATAAAGAATTTATATTAGAAGAAAGGGAATATAGGAAACACGTCACGAACATTCAAGCCTGTATAGACTTTAAATATTCTTCTGCTTCTTGATATGTCTTAAAGGATTTATCTATTCTTAAATCTTTACGTTTCACTTGAATTCTATATGTATTCCTATCTGTGATATGAATTGTTATTTTCTTATAATTAGGGTTCTGTTCGTTCTTCTTTTGGTAATATCCATTAAAGTATTCCTTTCGTTTTTGATAGTCGCATTTGTGGCATATGTTCTTATTATTCTTTAATTTATTTTCCGCTGAATTACAGATTTTACAGACCATTAATTTTATTACACCTTATTTTTTAAAATTAATTTTGAGTTTAAAAGAAAAATATATTTGGGCGGAAAATTTTTTTAGATTTGATATTTTTAGAAATTGGGAATTGGTAAATGACAATCTGGGTATTTTTTTGAAATTAGGGTTTAGGGTTTAGGGTTTATTACGTTATTGGGTGTTATAACGTGATATTATTGAAAATGGAAATTGAAAAATGGCAAATTGAAAAATTAACAAAAGCGGTTTTTGAGATGGGCGAAAGGTCGGTTTTTGTATGGGAAAATGAACTTGTGGGAGGAATTCATACAGGCTCGCATTTTTGAAATCTATTTAGGCGTTTGAAAGTAGAGTCCCGTTGCCTGCCACCATGCCGCTCAAGGTAGTTGCGGGATTCGCTCCGCAGCCTCCAATTCCTCTCATGGCGCCTCGTGGGGCTGCAGGAATACCTGAAGCGGTTGCGGCTGTATTCGCAGCCCCTCCCCCTGCGCCGGGGTTGGTGTGGTTCCTCCACCTGCGATTGCGCTGTGGCGCAACACCAACGATGTCATTCGGCTCAGATAGGGTATCTGTGCCGCTGGTACAATACTACGGCTGGGATCGTGCCTGGCGACCACTTTCAGGAACAGCGCAGGAAGTTCCAAAACTTTCTGCGAGGATTGTAAGAAATAAAATAAATGTTGTTTTTTCATCTCTCATTTACTTTCAACAAATCGGATAGATTGTAGCAATTGGAAAGTTATCACTACTGAATAAACACTTCTTGCAATCTGTTCAGTGGATCGTCTTTTCATCAATGTGTTCAGATTCAATACTGGCGTTGTCTTCCACTTATTGAAATAAAACAAGAAACCTTTTCTATATAATGATGTCATCAATGAAACAAATACTGTATTTTAAATAAAACCTCATAAGACCCAATAAGGTGTCGTCTTTGAAATCGATTCTCAAAAATGACGAATTATAAGACCCTATTATTCTATGGGTTCCTAGTAGGAAGGCACGACCTGATTTCGGATCTGGGGGTATCCGCATTCGGCAAGTCGATCACAGCCAGCCTTTGTTCACGTAGGAGACAAACGACACAGACATCCTAAAGCTGTTGAATAAAATTACTTTACCACTGAAGCTAATCACTGGACAGTTTTGTTTGTTGGCTTCCTAGGGCTTTACAAATAAAATAGAGCATATTTTATAGAATGACGACTTAAAGTTTCTTGTGCCCTATTATTTGCAGCAATTTACTCACTACTGAAGACATTATCGATAAAAAAACGCTTCGGAGGTGGAAAACGGCAAGGAATTACGTCTTTCCATTGGATGGTTACAAAAATTCAAGAAACGCCATCATCTGCAAAGTTTCGTTTGCATGGAGAGGCGTCAGAGGCTGACTTCAAAAGCGCTTATGATGCTGTCCTAGACATCCCCGCAATTGTCGTGCTCTTTAATCCAGATGATATTTCATGTTTGACGAATCTGCTCTTTACTTTTCTGGAAAGCACATTCAAAGAAATAAAGATAACCTGTCTCTCGAACATTCAGATTCTGGCTTCAATGGTCATGCCATTATAAGGAGGAATGACTGGAGCAAATTACCAGTTTGAATCCCTTTCGTTCTCGATTTTTCAGTCGTTTACCCTGTCAAATTCGGCGTCTCCCGGAAACGGTGATAGCGACACGTCTGGATCTGACCATCCCAACAGATGCAAATGAATATTGGATTACAAGAATTGATGTCAACGATGAACTCATGTGATGCCGCCGAACTTTGTATGCATCGACAGCATCGACACCCAAATGACCAGCATCAGGATTACACACATTACGGAGACGTTATGCCTGGAGATAAGCACAGTGCCCGGTTCTCACTTCCAGGCGCGCTGAGGCCCCGCCACACAGTTTGAGTTCGGCGCCAAAAGAGGCGCACGTTTTCGAATTTCGAGGGTTCTCTACAGATTTCTCTCACTCTCTGCACATAACCTAACTGCGACATGGATCCACACATGTAACATGAAAATGTAACATGTTACACATGTTTGCAGATCTGAGTACAACAATCTCTATTTTGCCCAAATACAGAATTGTCCTTCCAAGTCAAATCCTGTCCAATATATTCCACATGTCGAGGATGTTTTGGACTCCTCTAATCTTTCATAGTCCTTTGGGTAGTTGCTGTCTATCGATGGCGCCGGCGCCATGTCGAATCCAAATCCGGACATTGCCCGCTCTGCTGTTAGCATTCGAAGCATCGTAGGGAGCGACGTCGAGCGCGATGTAAGAAGCTTTAGCATTCATTTGCATCGTTTGACATTTTGCTGAAAAATGCTGCTGGCGAAGCGTTGTGCCGAATTTGAAAAAATGTTATCGGAGAGCAACGAACAAATGCTAGAACAGTTCGAGAAGCTGCACGTTCTCGATGAGCAAGGGAAGTTGTGACTTCCTGAAACTATTATACGATCCCAGCCTTGTGGAGGCACAAAGTCTGAGTTCCTATACCAGCGATAAAAAGGCTGAAGAAGGCTACAAATAGGCTGACATTGAAGCTGGATTATGCCAGCGGCTTCGTCGGACGCCTTGGGGGCAAGGCTGGCAATCAAGCTAGCCACCATCATCGACTTGGGATCAGACCCAGACGAAGCAATTTCAACTCCTCATGATCATATCTGAATTGACAGCTGGCGCCGCTTCGCAGTGCAACTGTACAAACTATGGAAAATGCTTGCAGGCTGTGAACGAAGCGAGAGACCCCTTATTGCCCCATAAGGCTTATCTAAGATCTGGGTGATTTAACAGAGGGAGTCTTCGCCGCCCTGCAATGTCACTGTGTAAGCCTCATGTTACGACAATATGACGCGTTTGTAGTAGTACAGTCCTCCTCTATAACGACACTCTTTATAAAGACAGCCCCATAGAAGCCAGATAATGTTACTTCGTACAAAATGGCCAACCTCCTCGCTTTGAAAACTTTGGGTTTTATAGAGGTTGGAAAATCAGGCTGCGTGATGCGATGGAGGATGTATCTGATCTCATCGAGATGTTTATCTATATCCAAATTCCACTTGATTTGCTTTTTTTGTGCTCGGTTAGAGCGGAACAATGTTGTCTGGATGAGATTGGGATTGGATTGCACTAATTGTTCGCACCTTTCGGTAGAGTGGGCGGCACAGTCGCCCTAATGCGGTATCGTAGCAGATCTTCCTCATGTCTGACACAAAGTCAAGGATCTCGTGATAGAGATGAGTCATGAGCAGAACTTGTTAGGTCGTTCGACAACACCTATCAGACAAACTCTATATGAATGGCTAGAATTCTCCGAGCCTACCGATGCAAAGCGATAAGTCATACTGTACTTCAATGAGGATTTCGGTTAAATTTGTTAAGAAAATCGGCCTGAGAAAATATCACCGTTTAGTCAGTTGAAAGTTAACAAGATAATATGGTAAATATACAAATATCCGGAATTGAATTGTTGTATGCCTCATCTCATGATTCATCTCCATGACTCATCGCGATTTCTCGACAACCTTGCGGGTTGCAAGGATGATCCAGCGGATCTAAAAGAGCCCCTGCAGCGATCTGCTGCCGCACTTCCGAGCCATCCCAAACTTGAATCTCTACTACCAATGATGTGATGAAACGGCCACTTGTTAAATAGAGAAACACTTCGAACGCATTCGAAATTTTGACTTTTGAGCACCTGCACTGCGCAACCCATTCATTTCCACTTGCAGCATTCCTATTAACGGCTGGCCTGCCTCCATCCCCGAATTTCGTGAATGCTGCCGCCAACAACCCAAACCTGGCCATCAACACACCTGCAGTTCCGGCAGGTGGAGTCACGGCCGCCGTCGTCGGTCGGCAATCCAGACGAAGGCGCAGGATCCGCGAGATCCATGCACTTTCTCCCGCCTACATCACCGATCAGGAGTTAGGCCTCGCTGAGATTCGAACCAGCGCGGCTGTAGCACAAGCTGCAGGCCCTGCGGTAGCGCCTCTGTGGTTTGCTCCGGCGTTTGCCCAGGCGTTTGCCCTGGCAATGCCGGCGGCGTTGGCACCGATAGAAGGCCGGATCGAAAACATTTCCCGTTTTCAAGCCAACTATCAGGTAAGCATTTGTAATTCGAATCATATTAACAATTGGTTGAGAAATCTATTTAGGCGTTTGAAAGTAGAGTCCCGTTGCCTGTCACGATGCCGTTCAAGGTAGTTGCGGGATTCGCTCCGCAGCCGCCAATTCCTCTCATGGCGCCTCGTGGGGCTGCGGGAATACCTGCTGCGGTTGCGGCTGTATTCGCAGCCCCTCCCCCAGCGCCGGGGGTTGGTGTGGTTCCTCCACCAGCGATTTCGGTGTGGCGCAACACCAACGATGCCATGACGTCGGCTCAGATAGGGTACCTGTGCCGCTGGTACAACAACACTGCAAGGATCGTGGCTGGCGACCACGTTCAGGAACAGCGCAGGAAGTTCCAAAACTTTCTGCGAGGATTGGATTAATTAAATAAATTCTACCGAGATAACACACATATTCTTGTTTTTTCATCTCATTTACTTGGCAACAATTTTGATAGATTGTAGCAATTGGAAAGTTACCACTGATTAAACATTTTTTGCAATCTGTTCATTGGAACGTCTTTTCACTTCAATAATATCTCCAGATTCAATACTGGCGTTGTCTTCCATACTGATCGAAGGAAAACCAGAAACCTTTACCATATAATGATGTCATTAATGAACACATATTAGAAAATGGCACCCCATAAGACCGAATAAGGTGTCGTTTTTGAAATCGATCTTTAAAACGACAAAATTATAAGACCGAGTATTATACAATGGGTTTCTTGTAAGAAGGCATGCCGGCCCAACAATCTCAAAGCCCGATTTCGGATTCTGGGGATAATCGCATTCGGCAGGTCGATTATTGCCAAGTTTTTAGTAGGACAGCCTAAAGTTGTTTGATAAAATTATTTTACCACTGAAGCTAATCACTGGACATTTTGTTTGTTGGCTTCCTAGGCCTAACAGCTACTATAATTACAAACTAAATAGTGCACATTTTGTAGTGACAACCTGAAGTGGGCGAAATCCCCACCTCTGCAACTTCATTTCTTTAGATTCTTGTGCCCACCTAATGCAACAATTTACTCATTACAGAGGACAAAATAGTTCAAAGCTTCGGAGGTGAAAAACGGCAAGGAATTACGTCTTTCCAATGGACGGCTACAAAAATTCAAGAAACGACATAAGCTGAAAAGATTTATTTTGCATGGAGAGGCGTCAGAGGCTGATTTCAAAAGTGCTTATGATGCTGTCCGCTACGTTCCCGCAATTATCGTGCTCTTCAATCCAGATAATGTTTCAAGCTTGACGAAAATTTTAACAGCTCTTTTCTGGAAATAAAGCTAACCAATTTCTCAAACGTTCAGATGCTGGCTTCAAAGGACATGTGATTATAAGGAAGGATGACTGGAGCACATTACCAGTTTGAATCCCTTTCGTTCTCGATCTTTCAGTTGTCTATCCTGTCAAGTTAGGCGTCTGCCGGAAACGGTGTTAGCGACACGTCTGGATCTGGCCATCCCAACAGATGCGTATGAATATTGGAGTTACAAGAATCGATGTCAACGATGAACTCATGTGACGCCGCCGAACTTTGTATGCATCGACACCCGAGTGACCAAATGAAGGATTAAAAGAGATGTTATGACAAAAGCACAGCAGTGCCAGGCTCTCAGTTCCAGCCGCGCCGAGGCTCCGCCACACAGTTGGAGTTCGTCGCGCCTACAGAGGCGCACGTTTTCGAATTTCGAGGGTTCTCTACTTCTCTGCGACTGTGCGACTTGTATCCACACATGTATAACATGTTACACATGTTCGCAACATGTTCGCAGTAATACTGAATACATACAGCAATCTCTATTTTGCCCAGCTACAGAGTTGTGGCCTCCTTCCAAGTCAATATTTTCCACATGTCGAGGATGTTTTGGACTCCTCTAATCTTACATATCTTATTGTGTAGTGGCTGTCTATCGATGGCGCCGCCATGTCACCGCCCGTTCTTGACAGCACTTTTCCGCCAGCATCTGACGACGACCAGCGTCGGGCGCTACGTCCACCACTTCGAGAAGACGACCTCGACCATGGACGAGGCTCGCACTCTGATGCAGACCGCCGCCCATGGAACAATGGTCTTTGTCGCTTTCACCTTTGGTTTCGTATTCCCAAATTTTAGCTGTTTAGATTATTGCTGATTATCAATCGAACGGCGTTGGGAGAGGCGATGGGCGTGTCTGGTCCAGTCCAGCTTACGAGAACATCTATGTGACGTTCATTCTGCATCCGAATTCATTCACCGATGCGGTTCGAATCAATTTAGGCGTCGGCGTTGCTGTGACGAACGCGATCCGAGCGTTTGGCGTAGCCAATGCTGGCGTCAAATGGCCGAACGACGTCTGGGCGGACGGGAAGAAGCTGGCCGGCGTTTTGGCGAATACCATGGTGACGTCGGGGAAGTTAGTGTTGATGGTTGGTATTGGCATCAATGTTAACGAGACGATATCGTCGAATCCGAATTCGGACGTTGCCCGCTCTGCTGTCAGCATTCGAAGCATCGTAGGATGCGACGTCGAGCGCGAAGTAAGAAGCTGTAGCATTCATTTGCGGCGTCTGACATTTTGCTGAAAGATGCTGCTGGCGAAGCTTTGTGCCGAAATTGAAAAAATGTTATCGAAGAGCAACGAACAGATGCTAGAAGAGTTCAAGAAGCTGCACGTCCTCGATGGGCAGAAAATTGTCGTCATGCCGAGAAAACTCGAACATCGCGACGATCATTACGAAGCGGTTTGTATTGGCGTCGCCCCGACCGGGGAGCTTCGTGTTCGTGTCAATGGTGTTGAGAAGCTTTTGTCGTCCGAGGAGGTCAGCATTCGCCCGCGTGTCGATGCTTCCCTTTCAGGACAATAATAAGCGGTGGTCATGAGCTCAAATGAGAGACCAACAGATGCTTTCAATCTTTGTTCATATCTCAAGTAAGGTATAGTCTTTCGATTCGGCAATCTTTTTCGGTAAATTCTGATAATTCTTTAGTTTCGTCATACAGTCAATTTACCCAGTAAAATGTCAAGACAGCAATAATTATAATCTATTAGGTCGCGTAGTTTATTTACGATTTCGCCAAAGAGAGAGCTTCTCGGAATTATTGGCCTCAGATTGGATCAGAGCGTGAAGTTGTTTTTCAGTGTGATAATCCTGTTAGGGTTTAGTCGCGAACAATAAGCGTCAGAGGTGATGCTGAACCGACCTCGAGCATAGCCAGAGCACGCCGACCGCTCGATTCAAAATGCATGTTGCCGCTCTTACTATCGGTTTTGATCAGAAACGCCATGAACTCCAGCGGGAGCAGGACGCTGTACAGGCAGACGGCGAAACATTCGTCGACGACCTCTTTAGAAGTATGGGCCAAACCGATCTCGTCCAGATACAGACGAAGCCATCGATCCATGTGTTCGCGTCGCAACTGGACATGGCATCAACGAAGGCGAAACCCTAAACCCTGGCATCTTCCTCCACCTGTATTGGTACGCTGGTCCCGATGAAATAGCAGAGATCGAAGAAGATCGGGCGGACACACGACGCCTGCCAATCGACCAGGCGGAACCGGCCGTCATCGGCCACGATAATGTTGCCGCAGTGCAGATCGCCATGGGCCATCACGGTCGGGAACCTGTGCAAGACCTGGGTTTGGATCTCGGGTAGTTCGGCGAGGCCGTATTCGATGAGGGGGCGCTGGGCTTCGACTTCGGCCGGATTGTATTGGCGGCTGGTCTGCTGCCAGATTTGTCCGATCACGAATTTCTGCAGCAATGACACAACGGGGCCAGCTGAACCATCCAATGCCAGCTGCCTCCATTCCGGGTCGTCCAGACCTGCCAGCAGCCTTCGTCAGCAAAACGAGCAACGACGGGGCGACGTCTTTCACCGATATGCAACGAATCACGATGGAATCGGGCCAGTTCGACGATGAACGCGTCGATCTGTTGAACGGAGTTGATACCGCTGGAAACGGACGGCCTCGTTCCATGAATGAACTCCATCAGCAGCAGATAGTGGCCCGTCCAGTGCACGCCGGTGTAGACAAGTTCCGGGCAGAGACGACCACGGCGAAGTCCGGCGATCTCATTCAGGTGTAAACCGTATACGATGGAGATGAAGGTCTCAGCGACGCCGCCAGGTGACGATTTGCAGATGAGATAACGTGTCTGGACCCGGTTAAGCCGGGGGACGCCTTCCGCACTATGAACAATATCAGCAGAGCCGAAAACCATCAGAGGCGGTTGCACTCGATGAATGAAATCTTGCGGATCGTCGACATCTTTCCGTCGCCCAAAGGCTCCTGACCGACGATGACAACGGCGCGTTTCAGGATCATAGACAGCGATTGAGAAGTGATTTCGTCTATATGCAGGACGGGTGGTGCCAGCCAAGGCGGCAACAGATGCCGCCGACGTGCGACGCGGCAAACGGCCACCACTGGACTGCTGAATCGAACATATCGAACGAACGAATGCAGTAAACAGATGATAACAAGGCGAGCGGCTGATATCACCGCCCCAATTGAGACCATTCTAGGCGTTGTCTAAGGAAGGCACGCGACAACCAATCTCTGAAGACACGCGCCAACCAATCCATTCCAGAACATCAATTTACAAACATTAAAGTTTTATACCGAACTGCAATTAATCTTCGCCGTCCGAAACGACGGTCATAGTCACGCCGGGTGTTCGCGAGACGCTGGGAGCTTCGTTGGGGTCGGCCATGTCGTCATGCTCGAATTCGGCATTAGTTGGAATCTTTTCAACCATTTGTAGGACGCGCAGATTGAGCTCGTCGTTGACGTTGGCGTTGTTGTTCTGCACGGCTTGCTCGTCCTCGAACGTCGGGCGAACAAACCACGGCAGACGCCCGCGTTGCCAGTCGTGTAATACGGTTCGGGCGACGTTGTTGAAATCAGGTTCGCCGCCTTTGATGATCTTACCTGTGACCACAATCAAAATCTCAAACAGCCATGGAAAGCGGCGAACCTCGGAGCCGAGCGAGTTTGTCGAGGAAATCGAAACCGTTCTGCCAACTCGAGACCCCGTACGTTTTCTGAATGTACTCGGGTTTGCAACGACTCAGAACCTCATCGACGTACAGCGTTGGGTCCATCAAACTCTCAATACGAACGATACCCTGAAGCGAGAACTTTCTTACAAAAATCGAGGACAGAAATGATCAAATTACCTTTAACACGATGTCCGTTTCCGAATCGGAACTCGGTGGAACCACACCAGGACAGTCGATTAAGAAAACTCGCTTAAATAACGTGATGTACTGCCAGACCTAAAAATGACAAAAAATCAGACGATTCTAATTCAATGACAAAGAAACAGATAGTTAATAAACGATCAAAAATAATCCAAATGAAACCTCCAATGCAGCATTACCTTCGTCTCTCCAGGAATCGGCGCCACTTTGCACACATCCTTTGATTTCAGAGTATTGATGACCGAGCTCTTACCGACGTTCGGGTATCCGATAAACCCGACACTGATCTGACCGCAGAAAAAGCCTTCAGCATCGGACAAGATTCGAGCAGAGAAAACTCAGACCTGTTTCTTATCTTTATGCAGGGTGGCAAACTGTCTCAGCAAAGAGATCAGCGCACCCTTCCCGAACGAATTCGTGATCGATGAATGGAACGCCAAGGTCGGGTACGACGCCGACAGGATCTTGACCCATCGTTTGGTGGCCCAGGTCGGGATCAGGTCGCATTTGTTCAGGATGAAGACCAGATGCTTATGGGCGGCGTTCTTCCTCAGATGCGCCTCGACCTGCGGCGAACGAGTCCCTGAAACACGCCCCGCATCAATAACGCCAAACGTAACCGAAGCGAACGTTACCAATGGGATCACGAGCGTCCAGGACCTGAATGACGACATCACTGGAATCGAGAACCTTGTAGAGCTCGCCCCAGATCCGCTTCGATTGGCCTTTATCGAACATCTTGTGCCGGACGGCATCACGGAACTCGAGTTCGGCTATCCAGATTCAGCAGGGAATGCTAGCCCCCAAATGCGGTTATGTTACCATGTGGGTCGTAGATCTGGGTATCGTTACTCTGTGTCTCCAGGTACTTCTTCTCGCTCTCGGCGGCCTTCTCGGCTAACGCCGCCATATCGAAGTGCCCCAGTTTGACGCGTTTCCGGGTCCGTTTCCCGCCGAACGTCGACTCGAACGATTCGGTTGCCAGAAGATCGACTTTGGCATTGCCGAATCGATCTTGGAGAAGGCCCATCGGCAGCTTTTTCTGATGCAGAATGACGGTGTAAGGGTCGTGGGCTTTATCAGCCATATCTTGACGAAAGGCTGCCAGCTGGTCCTGGCCGACGACACGAGTGTTCCCGAACCATCGACGATTTGGGGCGATTCGAGCGACCGACGCTTCCTAGGACGATCTTCAGCAATTTCATACGGCGAAAGCCTCAATCATCAAACCTTGCTCATGTATTTGCCACCAATCACCTTCCCGTCTTTGTTACGAATTGCTTTTTCATCATACATGGCTAATCTGATGAGATCGTTAGAGCCGCTGATAGCATCACAGCTAAGATAAGGGACCTTCGAATCGTCTCGTTTGAGCGAAGACCTGCAGGACCTCGGCCCGTCTTCCGAGCATCTGGCGCCTGCCGGTAAGCATTGGCGATGTGCTCGCGACGAGTGCTTCCCATCCCGGGCAATTCTTACAGAAAAATCCAGCAAAAGCAAGCGGGTCTCTAATCAACGACAGACTCCGTAGCGGACTTGACTTTTTTTGAGAAATTCCTTGGATTTTGCGAAAAATCATCACCGAACTGCTAAGTAGATCGTATAGAGTCCAATTAATCGGAGAGCATGAGGAAATGTAAAAAAGTGAAATATCTTAATAGATTAAGTCAGCGGCATCCTGGCCTTGATGATTTCGCAGTCTGTTTATACACGCCGTCGACGCATTCCAGTTTTCCCTCACGGATCAGCTGCTCGAGGAAATCGTGTAGTTCGCCCTCCGAGCGATTGTAATACGAGGACCCAGAAACCAACGCAGACCGCAATATCGCATCGATACGCTGTAATGTGAGCCTATTGAGAAAGAGTTTTATAGCATGAAACTGAATGCAGAACAATAAACCCACCCTCCAAACGAGCTGGGAAGAATCCCCAATATGTAAGACTCAAGAAGCTTAGCCGATTCTCGTTGTTGCTAAAAGAATTTCAGAACCGTTAATAAACTGCGGTTAAATGCAGCACCGTTTCAGAAGAGAAAGCTTTTTCACCCTCTTCATCAGAATCGTGATAGCAAACGACATTAGACGGGCCCGAAGAAGACTGATTCGCAAATTCTGCCACCGAATAATTTCCTGAGTCAGTGACGAACACGACTCCTTTAGAGATCCAGAATTCAAGTTTCCGTCGAACCAATGGAGCAGGGATTCGTGTTTGATCGCTGATTTCCTGTAACGATAACTCTCTATTCGGATCGAGGTCGGCAAATGCAAATAAAATTGCTGCATGGATTGGTGATACATCAGTCATTGTAAGCCGGCGCCCGTCTTGGAATGTCAAAGTCAGATCGGCGCCGCCGATATTTGTCTATCAAACATTCCGCTGAAGACTCGATATAAAGGTGACGCAGGAATACCTTGAAATTCAGCTCACGCGGGGCTTTCAGAACCTCATAATGCCGATTGTATTCTTCCAAGCAAGACCGAATTGCGTTCGGTAAGACCACATTCACATCGCCATCGACGTCGTTGAATGGAGGCCAAACCTCTTTCGATACGATCGTACAAGAAAGCGGAAACTTAACAAAACGTTAAATGCAGCAAATTATGACGCACGACTGCAAACCTTTTTTCGATTGATCGTTTTGCGAATATTCACATCGATTCGCTTGGACATGGCGATATCGGCGACCATGACATCCGCTTGACGAAACTTCGTATCACCGAATCGTTGCTTAAGCAATTCTGGGAAAACCAAAGCTGTTACAAAACTGCATAGAGCGAAACTGAATGAGATACCGAGATGATGAACTTCTTTATCAGTGATGTAATCGGTGCAGCGCATTAATCGGGCAGCCAGAACGTGCCGATATTCATCCATCAGCTGGTCCGTATTACCGAATATGTGCACGAGTTGAGTCAGTACGTTTCCTGATCGACGTAGCCACCATGACGAGCCTGGTCGTGCTGCCTCAACTCTTTCACTACACCCGTAACCCGTCAGCATAACGATTTGCAGAATCATAAAAAAAGGTACCCGTATGCGACTGTCGGTTCTGGGCGCCAGTCTTCACCTTCGACCTCTTCATCTTCGTAATTGCTGGGACCGAAATCCGCATACAATAGGGGCTCATTGGCAGCCATGGGCCGCTCTAGTTCTGCTAGCAAACCATACGGCTCGGAATCGTCAATGAGAGCATTAATGACCACCTTGACAGCATCCGATCGCGTTCTAAAGGGATGTCAATCAACCAAACTTAGAAATAAAGAACACGAAAAGAGAGTTAACGACTGAGATAGGCGCAAATCGGATCGACGACATTATGCACAAAGAAACCCAGAAGGTTTAATCAACCAAACTTAGAGATATAGGACACGAAAAAAGAGTTAACAAGCCGTATGGCCAGGATCCACCTGAGATAGGCACAAATCGGATCGACGACATTATGCACAAGTAACCCAGAAGGGTCCAAGATTCGCATGACACGAAAACAGGCGATATACTGGATCACGATATCCCTGGTCATCGCCCCAGCATGCAACAAGCGCTTCTCAAAGGCGCTGATGAGCGACCTGAAGGCATTCATCAGCAAGCTTTGTATGGCAGCCTGAGGGTTACAAACTTGATCAACAGCGATTGCTGATCTGTTCGCGTTAAGCATTCAGCTAAATCGGTGACCGCTCCGATCGACTCAGGGTAATCCACAATGATATCGAACATTTCCCGAATTCGAATTTCTCCTACACTTCAAAACATGAGCTCTGATACAAAAGGGAATCGAAGCTGAAACGAAAGTTTGCATCCGCAAAAAAAATCTCAATATGCTGATTATCCCAAAACAAGTGAAGTTCAAAGAGAGATTCTGAACAGAAAGGAGAAACGAACACTCTTGACTTTGGCGTACCTTTCATAGAGGAAGTACTTCAGACGCGACAGATACTGCGAAAAATCGTCGGAAGCAAACAATGACGCAATCCAAGACTGTATTGACGTCTCGAACCATTCCAACAACGATGGTAATGCTGAAAATAAATTAGCGATTCCAAAACGAACACAACGCCATAGATTGCCTGCAGATCCGTAACGACCAGAGCAAGCGTCTTTGACGTTTTGCTGAATCTGATTCAATAGCGCAGTGGTATATCCGAATTCGAATACGGGCAACCAACCGAGAGCACGAAGCTGAGAGCAACCATCGTCAATTCAGAATCACGACGAGGATAAGCTGCGATACTTCTGGAGAGATTTGCGAAAGAAAGTGTTCAAGATGATGGGATCCCGGGGCGCTGATGGTATCTTGGCTTCGAGAATGATCCCAGATACGGAACTGTAATGTGAAAAAGTTGACGACTATTTCATGAAACCTGTAATTTATAAAATCAGAAAACAGGATTGAAGGATTTACGAGATACCAGTCTGGTTTCGAAGAGAAGTAAATAGCTTGAGACATTTGTTGAAATTCGACAGAATCACGACTGGAATCGATGGCAGCTGATTTCGAGAAAAGCTAAACGTATCGATGAGGACGACGTTTTTTTTTATGAAAAATGCAAAGTCAACTTCATGGTATTGGCAGAGACTTTGGCGAAGCGCCATCAGCTTCCGATACGATTCGTGAATGGCGAAGTAAAAGACGTCACAGATGTGATTGGCGTCGGAACATGAGGTTAGCGACTCCAGTGGTTCCCAGAAGCATCGTCGTGCGACGACAACAATTTGCTCACGACATTTTTCTGCAAAAAAGATGAATAAATATCCATCAAGAACTCGCATTAAGAGCATTAGAAGCTTTTGTAGATGAAAGATGTGGAAATTGAAGTGAGTTCAGAAACGTACAGTACAACAAGACATAGAAAGTGATGAAAGCTAGGCTGAAGAATCTCCATAATGATAAGAAACTTCAGTGAACAAAACATTTCTAAAGTCGCTACGAACCGAGATGCCAGGAGAGAAAAACTCGAGCCTGGCCATGGTCGGCCAAGATTCGGGCATAGAGCAGTGCATGATCCGATTGAACGCCTAATTCGGCCAGCTCAACGAACGCCGCCGAGACCTGCTCCACGGCGACCGCCGCCGACATCGTCGACCGCTTCCTATTGCTATTAGTGCAATGAACTCGAACAGAGGGACCGAGCAGTAGCAATTTTCAGCAACTTTCCAGTTCGTCGACCCCTTTGGATAATGTTACAGTTGCGACTGGCTTGAACGAAAATCTGCGATTTTGAAATTTTGCCGTTTGCTTACTTTTTACGACAGTAACAACAGGAATGTCCACTTGGTATCGTTACGGATATATTGCTGGATGCTCAATTTTTTCGATTTGGTTTTTTGCGAGCAATTTATCGATTCTTTTTTTGAATTTGTACAGTTTAATAACACGATCGATCAAATGTTTCTCATTAGAGCAGATCTCGAACCTAGTGACGAGAAAGGCGCTAAAACTACTCGCTCTCAGCGCGTATCTGACACGCTACGTTAGTGGTTATTTGTCTGCGTTTGTCTGCGATAACAATAAGACGTCGTATCCTGAGTTTCAGTAGAGATTTCCAAAGAGCGTGGCGAAAATGATATTGATCCATTCATGGAGATTTTGAATCTGGGCACTATCAGCCCGGAAATGTTGCTTCTCTCGAAACCTTGGATGACGCGAGGTCGTTTCTGGAAGCGCCTAAGATGTCTGGGAAGGGATCTGAATTGTATCTACCTATTTTAGCTGATTAACAATCTGATATTCGAAAAGCGAGACAAATTAAATTAGACGGTAAGTATCAATATTGATAGGGGCATTTCTCAGCAAATATTTCGCCCTGCATCATTATCACCCGTATTAAAAATGCCTTGTGTCGTGCAAAAACAATTTGTTTCAGAAATCTCAATGATTAACCTGATACAGTATGGAATGGGATCGCCAAGAAAGTAGAGCACGGTTACACGGCCGCATAGTGACTTCAGCATCTGACGTTCCTGGCAAGTTCCAAAACTATCGCAAATACATCCGTATTTTCTACGACCGCTGCGCTGACATTGTCGTCGTCGCGAGCTCGGGGATGCTATTAGGGCAATGAGCTCGACGAGAGAGACAGAACGAGTCGCAACTTTCAACACTATGACACTTATCACTGTATTTCAAACCCTAACCCTAACTCAAACCCACAATTCACAGCACCAATTTCTCCATTAAATTCAATCTTGTAAGAAATTTGGACTATGCTCAAGCTTACACCATCAAACTTGTAAGAGGTCTGGACCTATATGCTCAGGATTACACGATTGTGATGATCATGTAGTTGGGGTTAGGGTTTAGATCCTTAGAGACAGCTGATAAGTCCGAGCCGTCTTGCCATTGACAAATGGGTTATCGGGAGGACGGCGAGATTCGCGACGCACGCCGCCGCCGTCCGGATCGTCACCGTAGCCGCAGTCGCAGCCGGTCCCGGCGCCGGCGCCGCACACGAAGCCCCCGCCGCCCCCGCTACGACGACGCCCGACGCCGCGAGCGCCGACGGTCGCCGGACCCGCCCCGAAAGGTCGAAGAGGTGAAGCTGGTGGCACCCCACGACCCCAAACCACCCCAGCCCCCTCTCACCACCGTCGTCGAAGTCGCTGTCGACAATGACGACCGCAGCGAAGAACTCGACGAGCAGACCTACGCCGAGCGCGTCGAGCAGCAGCTGCAGAACATTCTCGGCGCCGACCAGGACGCCAACCTCGAAGCCGAGCTGCAACGCCGCCGAGACCGCCGCCGCGCTATGCTCGAGGCGATGACAACGACGACGAATAATGACGTTCACGAAACGAACGGCGTCGTCGAAGAGACGAACGTCGTCATCGAAGAGACGAACGTCGTCATCGAAGAGACGAACGTCGTCATCGAAGAGACGAACGTCGTCGAAACGGAACCAGCTGTCGACGAAGACGTCAAGTCGCCGCCCTCCGACGACGACGTCGACATTTTCGGCGATTCGCCGATCGCCGCCGTCGCCCTCACCGATCGCGTCGCCGTCAGCGCCGCCGTCGACAACAAACACCTCACCGACAACTGGGACGACGCCGAAGGCTACTACAGCTTTCGTCTGGGCGACGCCCTGAACGAGGGCCGGTACGAGGTGTTCGCGTTCCAAGGCCGCGGTGTGTTCAGCACGGTCTTACGGGTCCGAGATCGTCAGGCCGGGAATCGCGAGCTCGTCGTGAAGGTGATTCGGCAGAACGACGTCATGTACAAGGCCGGGCTGAAGGAGGTTCAGCTGCTGAAGGTGCTGGGCGCCTCCGACCCCGATAATCATCGCCATTGCGTCCGCCTCTACAGCCATTTCGAGCATCGCGGCCATCTCTGCCTCGTGTTCGAGCCGCTCCATCTCAACCTGCGCGAAGTCCTCAAGAAGTACGGCGGCGTCGGCATCAACATCGACGGCGTCCGCAGCTACGCCCGCCAGCTGTTCGTCGCCCTGCGTCTGCTGAACAAATGCGAGATCGTTCACGCCGATATCAAGCCCGACAACATTCTCGTGAACGCCGCCAAGAACGTCCTGAAGCTGTGCGATTTCGGGTCGGCCGGCATGATCACCGATTGCGACATCACGCCGTACCTGGTCAGCCGATTCTATCGGGCGCCGGAGATCATCCTCGGGCTGCCGTACGGGCCCCCGATCGATGTCTGGTCGGTCGGCTGCGTCCTGTTCGAGCTGTATACGGGACAGATTTTGTTCAAGGGCGCCGATAACAACGAGATGCTGCTGAGGATGATGGAGCTGCGCGGGCGGTTCCCGCCGCGCTTGCTGCGGAAGGCGACGTTCGCCGCGCAGCATTTCGACGAGGAGTTCCTGTTCGAGCGGCGCCGGGCCGATAAGGTGAGCGGCGGCGAGCTGAAGACGAAGATGCGCATTGAGCGGCCGATTCGCGACCTGCAGACGCTGCTGAGGCAATCGGCCGGGCGTCTGACCGATGCCGAGATGAAGTCGTTATCGCAGCTGAGAGATCTGTTAGAGAAATGTCTGATACTGGATCCGGCAAAGAGAATCACGCCGGAGCTGGCGCGATCGCATCCGTTCTTGCAGCAATGATGTACTTATATTATTATCTACAAACCCTAAAACCCTAGGTCGGGCAGATCGATCCGAATTCGCACCGTTCGTTTGTTGTTGACGACAGGTTCTGGCTGGTCGAGGCAATCGGCGAGGTTTCGAACGCCGAACATCGACGTCGTCTTCGAGATGGTCAGAAGCTGATTCAGATCGGGCGACGTTCGCTTCAGGAACGGCTCGCTGGCGCTCGGACGCAACGCCGGCGGGCGGCGGCGGCGTTGCCCTTCCGGACATTCCAATTTCGTGCATTTTATGGCGTTGGGGAGATCGATCGGCGGCAGCTCGACGCCGGGCGGCGTCGAGCGGAACGACGGCGCGATCGCCAGGCGTAATCGCGTCCTGGGCTTGGCGACGATCGGCGCCCACAGGCGCCACGACGCCGCTCCCGCGCTTGATAACGCCCCGAGAAACGCGCCTTCGGTCGAATAGAACTCGATCACATGCCGCGAGAGCGCCGCGACCACCACCTGGTCGTGCTGGACCACGGCCGTCAGTTGACGGACGGGCGCCGTGCGCAGTGCGATTCGGCCAAGGCGACGATAGGGCGGCGCCAGCTGGACTGCGTCGATCGTGCCGGTGACGGCGACGAATGCGGTCGCGATCGTCGCCGAATACGCGATAGCTGCCGCCTTCACGAGCTTGCCGTTCGAGAGCGACTCGGTCGCGAACCTTGGCGGCGCCGTCTGGCCGCCGAGCGACCAGACGCCGACCACGCCGATGGCGTCGACGCTGACGAGGACGTCGAGATCCGCGACGATCTCGGCGGCGACGATCGCGTGGCCTTGAGGCAGGGCAAAGTCCGCCCGGCGCTCGGCGCCGTCCAGGACGGCGCCGTGGCCGCCGGCCGACACCATCACGGCCCGCATCCGGTCGGCGACGATGGCGGCGGAGAATGCCGCGATCGGCATCGACAGCGCAAAGCGCTGCCTGCGGACGCCGTCACGGCCGAGCGCGTGCTCCAGGACGCACAGCGACAGACGCCCCAGCGACATCGAATACAGCAGGTCGCGATCCAGTACGACGCGCAGGGCGCGGACCGCGGCGTGGTGATGCTGGCCCGGGAGCCGATGCAGGAGACGGCCGTGATCGATATCGATCAGGTAGACGAAGCCGAGGTCGTCGCCGACGAAGGCGCTGGATGGGGTCAGGAGCGCGGCGGCTGTGATGTTGCTGGCGCAGAGATCCGGAGAGCGTGATACGAGCTGCCCCTGCAGGACGCTCCAGACGACGAGGCGTCGACCAAGGCCCAGCACGATCCGATCCGATTCCACGCAGAAGAGGGCGGCGCCGATCGGCGGCGACGGAAGCGTGCTGGGGCGCCAGTCGCGATCACTGTCGCACGACGGCGTGTAGACCGGCGCCGTCGTACTGGCCCCGATGGCGATCAGGCGATCGCCGAGGCTGGCGATCTTCCCGTCCGAGACCGGCGTCAGCATCGACTGGACGACGGCGAACCTGCGGCAGTCCCAGATCTTGAGAATCCTGTCGCCGGCGGCAGGTGAGCAAAACCCTAGGAACCCTAGAACCCTAAAACCCTTACCCCTCTCGATCCAGGCTGGCCAGATAATAAGGGGGCGTCCGCCCCGGGAATCGGCACGAGACGATCGGGGCGGCGTGCGCCGCATCGATCGCCTTCACTGCGGCGCTGCCATCCGACGTCCACAACGACAGGCGCCCATCGTCGTCGCCGCACGCCACGATCCTCGATCGGGGCCAGTACGCCACGCTTCGGGCCGCTTTCGTGATCATCGCCGTCTGCGCGAACCGCTCCACGTCCCAGATGCGAACGGTGCCGTCGGACGCCGCGCTCGCCACCGCCGCCGTCGTCGTACCCGCCCCGCCGCCCAGGGCAATCAGTTCGTGCAGGCGACGGCCTCCGTGCCCATCGTACTGGCCCAGGCGTGGCTGTTTCTGCTGGAGGGCGTAGACGGCGATCCGACCCGAGGCCGAGCCGGCGATCAAACGCGTCCGGATCGTGCAGAGGCAGGTCGTGAGCGACGGCGTCCGAATGTGGCGGACCTGTCGCAGCGGACCAGTACAGCGGCTGTCGAAGGCGTCGCGCCAGGTCTGGATGCCGGCCGCGGAGGCGGTTACCAGGTCGCCCAGGTCGTCGAGGTCGGTGGTCGCGAGCGCCGTGATTTGTTTCGCGCTGATCGCGGACGCCTTCGTCATTATGGAGCGCGCGTTGTAAAGGCGCACGACGGATGGTTTGCTGTCGTAGACGAGGAGGGCGTCGGCGGCGGCGTTCGTCAGCGCCAGCTTAGTCGATGGAGCGCTGCCCAGAGAGCCGACCTGTAACGACGTCGTGGAACGATACGGCTGCTCGAGGGTGCCATTCGCCATGATCGCATTCAGTGCGATGCTCGGCTGATCGGTTCAGCGACCTCTCACGAGGTTCATGATCATCTCGGCGAGTTTCCGGGATATTTTCCGGTATTCACTGGATGATGAGATAGATTCCCGAGAAGATATTTCTGATCTGAATCTGGAACAGCCGAACCACGAAAGTTTTCAATAAAAAAAAGTTTCTTGTCCTTGAAATCCGTCATTATCGTATTCAATAGAACATGGTTTCAAGGGCGCCTGCAATTCTCGGAGAACTTTTTGTCGATATTTTGAATGGCTCTATTGATCGTAAACTAATCGTGAATGCCGCATTTCGTATTCGCAGGAACTGACGTCTCAGTCTTGCCCGGTTTCGGGAGATTCAGCTCGGCCATGATCTTGACGAACTCGTCGCGCGTCTTGGTCAGGCGCCGATTGTGCCGTTTCTCCTCGCCGATCGACGACGCCGTCAACCCTTTGTAATCGTGCGCCGGATACACCAACGTCTCGTCCGGCAGCGTGAACAGCTTCGCGTGAACGTTTTCATACAGCTTGACGCTATCGCCATCTGATCAAACCCTAAGCTGAACACTCGTCGAAACCCGTCGCTCCAGCAACCTTGAAAATCGGTACGACCGCATCCGCGAATCAGGAGAGTGTCTCCCGTAAACACCATCTTGGGCGTACTGGGATCCGCTCCTCGCAGCACGAAGCTCAAATCGCCGTTCGTATGGCCCGGCGTCTCGAAACATTCCAGATAGAATCTGTCGCGAGAATCAGCAGGACGATTTTCGATCGAGCAGAGCGACCGACTTGCCGAATTCGATGCGATCGCGCTCGTTCAGCAAGACGTCGGCTTGAGCGCCGGCTTTCGACGAGATCATGCTCTTGACATTCGGCAGCCTTCGCTTGATCAATCCAGTTCCTGTAATATGATCTAACAAAATAATTAATCAATGAAAATAAATGTAAAAGAAAATTTAATCTTTATTCGTTTAAACTATATTTAAAAAAAAAACAAAAGCAACTGTTAAGTTTGTTATTGAAGGATTAATTAATTCCTGTAATATTTATAAATAAAGTAAAAAAATATTATTAATGATGATAAATGTTCAATAATCTCTTACCTGCATGCATATGGGTGTTAACGCCATAGATCAGATTTAGGCCCAATTCGTCGATCAGGCCCAGATCGCGATCGACGCAGACATCGACGGGATCGATCAGGATGGCGTGGCGCGTGTCGCGATCGGCCAGCAGGTAGGTGTAGGTCGACGTCTCCTTCTCGAACAGCTGCCGGAACAGGACGGCCATCGCACCCTTTGTTGTGGATGAATTCCATCTGAGCGCTCGAACAGGCGTCATATAGCGTCGGATCGGTCACACGACTGCAACAAATTTCATTCGATGAGAACGCTCAGATTCGCAGCGATGTTGTTCAGAGCAGGTTGGAGAATAGTAACCCTAACTGGAATTTCTGTATTCCGGCGACAGCGACGCTTCAGAGAACGAAATATGCGGGACAGTTGGGCTCGGTCTTTCATCATCAGAGAAGCAATCGCAAACGAAGTGAAACCTCACCGCCCTAATCCCCGGGTTGGTGCGTGAGAGTGTTTAATTGGATTATTGTTAAATATTCCTCTGCTTCATTTTATATGATTTAAATGACTTATCAATTTTTAAGTCGTTGCGTTTTATTTGAATTCTAGGTTGAAAATGAATTTCGATTTTTTTATAATTAGGGTTTTGCTCGTTCTTCTGTTGCCATTCTTTTTTATATTGTCTGCGCTTCACTCTCTGGGTTTCGTTATAGAATTTCTTCTGCTCTTATCTTGGTCGTGAAGTTTTCTGTGTTTGTTAAGGCTGTCTCGTCTCATTTCTTTATTACAGACTTCACAATTGATTCTTTCGGATTGGTATTTGCTCTGTCTGCTTTATTGGCGTACAAAATTATTTATTTGACACCTTATTGGTTAGGGTTAGGGTTATGGAAAATGACGGATTGGGATTTTTTACTCGGGAAAATAATCTACACCTCCATCTTTTTAGCTTAGATTCGCAGCGATGTTGTTCAGAGCGATGAATTTTCCAACAATCAGCTGATTTCAGGGGTTCTTTTTGATTCGCTTTGAGAATTTAGCTTAAGGTGAAACTTTCCGATGACGGATTGAAGCCGCATTCTAAGAAGAACGTCTTAGAGCGATAGCTCTACCGGTAATCTGACATCGTGAAGCTTTTACCTTCATTATCCAAAACAGCAGCAGAAGAGAACCCAAACTAGATCCGGAAAAAATTCTGTTCGAATAGAAACCGTCACTGTCTTTTCCTGCCGTCTTTCAGTTTGGACAAAAACCTGTCTGACTTCATCGTTGGCAATCAATCATACTTACAACACAGAATAGGAAAATAATCGGAAAAAATGAAAGTTTATCGGAAATAAAATATAATATTTAAAGTTTATTTGGAATTAAAAAAATATTAACAAAGTTTTTTGATGGCGGAGTCCGTGGCTGACCTGAAGAAAACCGACTGCTTGAAAGTTGGGATTTTGAAATGATGGAACCGAATTCTGTCGAGGAATTTGTGAAGCAGTATGCGTCTGAAGTCATACTGACCGAGAACGCCAAGGTGAAGTTCACGATCACTGGCCATGAAGTCGCTTCGAACATCGAGGCTCTGCAAGCGTATCGTCAGAGCCGATCCTACACCAGAGCTCTGGCGAAGAAATTCAAAGGCTCGACCGATTTCGATTTTGGCGAATTCGCGCCCCATATTCGCCCTGTACGTTTGTCATCTTCTCATCGTATTTGCATAGACTGAATTCTTCCAGGATAAGGAGGATCCGAATAAGGTTTTTTGCAAACTTACGAAGATCACGTTGAACAAAGATGTTGGAGAAGTTCGGAAGCATGTGAAGGGGCGACGATTCCAGCACCGTCTGCACGACTATAAGCTTCGAAAGGCGTCGAAGGGCACCTCTGACGAGTTCGATTATGCGTCGATGGAGGACGAGAGCGGCGACGACAACGATCATGGCGGCAGCAGCCAACCTGATATGGAAGAGGGAGATGCCTTCGAAATCGTTCCAGTTCAGATGTCATCCGCTGAAGAGTCCGAAGCCGAGGGTGATGCGACTGGCGTCGATGAAGCCGAGGAAGTCGCCGCTCCTCCTACCAAGGCCAAACGCCCATCTCCAATGCCAACGGAGAAGTCCAAGTCGAAGCGAAGAAAGACGAGGGCGAACTAATCGCTGATTCTGTGATCATAATATAGAATAATTTATCGGGTTCGGGTATAAATAGGTTTTCAGACATTGCCAAAGAGCGAATTCGTGATTTTCGGCTCGATTTTGTGACTAGTGAATATCGAAGCACAGGCATCCGAAATCGGGAGCATTTCCGTTGCTTTTTTAACGCCATTGGTGGTCTTGTCGGAATGGCTCTTGTGCTCCCTCTTTTTCTTCTTCGACGGTTTGCCATTCGGTACGGGAAGCTTCGCTCGAAGCTTCTCTTGTTCTTCCGGGCTGGGGTTCACAATAACGAAATTGTCTTCGATGGCTTGCTCTGAATCAATCGAAGCGCGAAGCTGAGCATGACAAGAAAGACAAGTCGCTGACGGGATTTCTTTCAAAGCTCTTTCAGATAACACGCAACCGCATTCGGTCGAAATGAAAAACCTGTACTTGCCATTACCCGGAAGCATCGTGATAGGGCAGCAGAAGACGAGCTTATCAGCTGTTTTCTCGGATGGATTGTCATCAGGAGCAGGCGTGAATTTCAAATCTTGAACGTCTTTCAGCGATTTGATATGTAAGAACTTGTCAACATGATTCTTGCTGATCAGATATTGTATCAAGGCGTCCTTGTTGTAGAGCATACCGAGACGGCAGGCGACGATCGGGGCCTGCAGGCGATTCTGACTAATGGCGCAGATAAACCAACGCGCTGCAGACGTCTCGGCAACGACATTGTCATCGGCCTTGGTAGATTTGCGCTTCTTAACGAGATCGCGGCGGCCGGGAATCGAGCCTCCATCACAACCCATGATGTAAAGTTCGAGACAGTGATAAGAACTGTGGATTTAGACCAGCGCATATTTTGATGAACTTTTTTACGGACTTATATATTTGATTTTGCCTTTAGTCAGTCCCGCCATCAGCCGATCTCATTTTATCGGGTGCGTCTGTGATTAGATACGTTTGTGATTAGATACTCTCAATTGCTGCAAGCTTATCGCCAGTATACGGCTTCGACGAATTGCAAAGGAATGTCGGATTCTGAGCAGCTCGCGATGGACTGGTCGACAGTACTCGTGCCTCAACGTAGAGCGAGCCGCATTGCTACTAGTCTAAATAAGCAGGGGGTAGAAAGCTTCTCTCGACGGCCTCGTAGCTCGGCTGGCAAACGCGCTGATCCTGGTCAAACTAAAAAAGCGGTTAAATCTAAAACAGGTAAAAATTCTATCATTTCGCTTAATTTAGAGTCTAACAGCGAGCTACAGTCGTGAAACAAGAAATCCAGCCGATCCAGTCTGGTGGCATTCCTGAATCAGACGGAATTATATTTGATGAACCTAGCGTTGATACTGTCACCATTTTCTCTTTTTCTGAATTTGCTGGCCGAATTGGAGCTCCTTTTCTTCGGTAGCTTTGATCTTTGCTTATTTCGGGACGGCACTTGCTGTAGCACTGGAAAGCTTGGTAAGGTATAGATAAGCGTCTAGGCCATAACCGTCCATTGGTATTAAAACCTGCGTTCTCAGTATGCCATTTTCAATGAGTATGATCCACCAGATTACTTACTAGATCTATATGCAAAGTTACATTTTGCGGTGGAATAAAGACTCAAGAATGTACCTCCTTTAAATGCTCTTGCATGCAGCCTTGAAATTGGAAGCCCATATCCTTTACTGGAGTGTAAGCGTTAATACAAAACATTGTTAACGAGCATACCGAATCCTGCCATTGGAGCGCCGACTGGTAAAACATAAGGTGGATCAAAAACGGTTCTGCGATTTCTTACTTAATCCACCAATTGATGCATTTTTATCCGAATCGATTGGATTTTTGGGTGTTGGAGCGGTTGTATATGAGTATGTCCATACTAGATCAATGTCTTTTCATTTTCAATGAGTTTCTTCGATTCAAAGATTTCACAAAATTAACCTTTTCGACGAATGCCACCGCCACAATCTGTTACTGTTAAAATGTTACAATACTGTCATTTGAACAATGCAAATTCGAACCTTTCATGACGATATCGTCTTCTCCGTCTGCAATAACTAAAACAGCTTTTAATATCACTCTCGATAAGATTTCATCTTTACCGATTTCAATAGGAGGCAGCTCGCCGTTCGATTTGCCATGTTTTTCAACGACAGCTCGCATAGAGTTCTTCAGCAGCCTTTACGAACTTTTAAGCCAAATATATCAGCCATATATGGTTGCATTACTCAAAGAGAATGTAATGAATATGGTCAGGAATATATGGAAAGGCGAGCTTCACATGGCCCTTGACCTCAACTAATTTAGCCAAATCATTCATCTTGGTGAGAAGTAGCAGAAATGCTTAATTGGTCACCTTCTGGGACCATTCCTAGAGTTCTTTCACAAAGCTCTGATGAATCGGATATTGCATCTTTCCACAAAAAATCAGTCGAAAATTTCCGCCAACAAATGTTCGCTACCTGCAAGCACTTTGGCAGGGGAACACTCCTCTTGGATGACGCCAACCCAGCCAGGTTTGCTCTCATGCAAAGCAATATGATGTGCTGAAAATCCAAGCGTCAACCAACTACAGGCGTTATGTATTGCTCTTACCAATAAGGATTCGGATACCAATTCGTGAGAAGTAGAATCGATCTAGGAAATCCTGAAGAAATGGACACTCATCGATGAACGTATAGCCTGAAGCTTGATTGAAAGATAATGCTTTGAGTTCTTTAATGCCCATTGCCATTAAAGGGACAACGTCTCTGTGGCGTTGAAGCATGCCATGAATAACCTCCTTAAATTCTAGCTCTCCCTGCGCCGTATTTGGTTTCGGCGAATTGTTTAGCAGTTTGAAAGAATCGACATATAGGTTATGAACTTTCTTTACACTTGGCATCGCCGACAGCCCGTATGGGAGATTTTCAAGCTCGAGAACTCGCTTGGCTAGCCGAATCGGTAACTCCTCACGAAGAAAAAGGGCGCTCTGGATCAAAGCAGCAGACGATGATTTAACACGCCCGATATCAAACATGGTACGAAGAGTGACGTCAGTCTGATTCTTCATGGAGACGTCTCGAATCTCTTTCACAGTAAACAGCGACATGAACCGTCGCTGGGCGCAACGACAAGCGACTGACATGACCATGGCAGAAATAGACTAGAAACGTTCACGACTCTATGACTGTGATGGGAACGTCTAGAACTCGGGTCACTTTCCGGAACCGCCCAATAAACCTTTCAAGCAGAAGTTTGCTGTATTGCCTGTCACCGTTGCAAATCTATGGCATGGTTTTGGTGGAGAGCAGCCTTCAGATGGGTAACGACGACTATGATCTAAATGCCCTTGTAGTAGCTACGTAGAAACATTCAAAGAAAGAGGCCCCTCTGATCTTCACTTCAATATAAAAACATTGACAACAACATGTGAGGTTTAGCCAGACCGGGTGATCCTTTCGTAGTCTTTGCTGGCCATCTATTCGCAATGATTAGCCAGGAAGTGAGGCGAATGTCAGAAGATTACGTGAGTGAAGGTCACCAGAACATGACGGACGCATCGAGTCGATTGCTTTCGCGCTACCTCATCGCATTCGGAACGCTCGCGTTCGCTCATCTTTTCGTATGCGAACAGATCGCATAGATGATTCACCAGACCCGCTGGAGTTATTTCTACGCTTTCGCCGTAATCTCTTAACCATCTATTGATTTCTGTTAGTACAGTCTGCTGCATAAAAAAGTAAATCATTGCTTTAAAACAATCCGCAAACAGTTATTAACAAAATACCTCTTACACTGCGGCAAATGCTTGACAGAATAATTGAAGTTGCAGCTAAGGCAGAATTCAGAATATTGCTTTTTTTACCAAAGACTTACGCGGTTGGCTGCGAAACTCATAATCTGTTCAAATTCTTCAAATGCCAGGTCTGTGGCATCACCAAACGCAGTTTTTAAAGTTTGATATGAGTTCAAATCGGCGACAATCGGGCTGTCATCGCCGGGGTTGTCAAGAGGATAGAACATAGAAAATGGATCGGGATTCTCCATTAGAAAGTTACGTGTTAGAAGTGCAAAATTTGTGCTGAACATGAGGATGTTGCTATGGCAATTCAGAGTCGAATCGGCGTTTCGAAATCAAATCCGCTTACAACATGGTTTGGTCAAACTGGTTCAATATTCGTCCAATCAACTACAGAACCTTCGATCAGAAAAACGAGTGTAAGGATCGAAACTTGATTTAACCGTAAACAACTTTTAGAAGACAGAAAGCCAAAGAAAATGAATTTATAAAGTGTCAAAGGGTGAACTAACAGCAAGATGCGGTGGTAGGCGCTCAAGAGGGTATCGCTCCAGAATCGAGACGCTGCCTGTGTGGACTTTTGACAGCAGCCTTGGCATCGCCTGGACGACCTCTTGCTCGGGCGACGGCGTCGTCATTTCCGCTGAATGATCGAAATCGCAGTTAATTTGCGCCGCCTTGACCACGAAATCAGCCTGGCGACTTCGAACAAGATCTATGATTTGAGAATATATTCCAATTACTGTAAAGTTCGTATTGTTTTCAGAGCGATATGTTGTAGCTGCATCGCTTCGTTGCTGTACTGCTCAACAACTTGCTCAGAAGATTGCATGATCTCCTGAGATTTAACAGTTCCATCAAGGGCATTAGCTTGCTAAAACTTGCTCCAAACAGCTACTCGACATTATTACGAACTGGGCTTGCACCAACATGTGCTTTGACAGCAATCTCGCAGGTTCGGTCGTCAACCGTCGCAATGACGCGTTTTGATATGAATCCATATATAAAGCTATTCCAACAAGCATTATAAACTATTATCACCAATCCCCAAGCTGATTGTACCCTTTGTCAATCCCAATTTATTTCCAGAAGGTCTACCTTGCAACGAAAACGTTAGTAAAAATAACCACAACAAGCGCTCATCGACTTAATATCATCAGTAAGCAATGCGAAAGGGCAATCAAGGAATACGGATCAATGGAACCGTTAAAAAAAAAGAGACATAACGGAGCCTTCAGCTGCTGATAGACAAACGATGATGCTGCGTCGTCGAGTAATCCTAAACAGTCATCGTTTGTATATGATCAGCTGAAAGCATCACATCAACATAAACCGATGGCCGATTCATTCAAGATACCTCTCCGGGAGACCGTAACTTCGAGATTGCCGAACGAAGCATTCGGAGCGCGTAGGGCCCTACACTGAACAATCGACTCGAGCTTCATTGAGAGCACTCTCTTGAGCTTTCAGCGCCAGATAGGTAGATAGTGGTATGGACCATAGGTTTATGTTTCGGACATTTATTTAACAATCGATCTCACCGTCGAGCTCATACTGGGTAGCTGAATCCACCATGGTGGCTGTCGTATTCACCAGCCGTGCTTGAAGACGGCAAATGTCTTGATAGGTCTTCTGGTAGCTACTGGCGGCCTCGTCGTGCTCGCGAAGGGCGTCCTGGATCTCGGATTCGATCCGGTTGGATTCAGCGGCTGTAGTTCGGACGGCGTCGAGCTGACGGCGCGTTTGCTGCAGAAGCATTTGCATGATATTGGCCTGCGATTCTAGTTGACGAGCGCTGCTCTCCATATAATTGAACTGCGATGTGAGTTCATTTATTTGAATCTGCTCACGAAGCTCTGCGAGCTCGCGTTCGGCACGGACGTTCTTCTCCTTCTCAGACGCAAGCTCGGATTGTGTATGAGCCAGTACGCCTTTCAAAGTGCTTATTTGGTCCGTGCTCTGTTGTAGCTTTCGAATATCTTGTCGGATGCTTTCGAAGTTTTGGAAGAATACATCGCCCTGGTCTTGAAACTGCTCCATCTCGATCATCAGATTATTCGATTCTTGCTCTACCTTGCAGAGAAGATTTTGGTTTTTGGTTCCGTTCTCCAACAACGTCGATATTGTGTCTTGCGCTTCCCTCAATTTGCTTGAAAACTCGGCTCCTCGTCCTTTCGCGTTCAGCAGTTCTTCTTCCAATAGCGCCAAACGGCTTGATAGACTTTCATGATCAGGGAGCTTATGTTCAGCACCAGCACCAGACAATGACGATCTTTCAGCAGGTCTCTCCACTTGAGCCTGGGCTTCTTTTGATTCTAGTATTGACTCGCTGTCCTGCTGGTCAACAAACACGTCGGATCCGCTGTCTTCTTGACTAGAAGGTTCTTCGCGAGGTTCCTGTTGCTCGACTTGGTCTGATTCGGAGAACCCTTCGGTTGAAGTCGCTTTGGGAGAAGTCTCGGCGATCTGAGACGATGTTCTCAATGCCAAAGTTGACTCTGGACTAAGGCGAGGTTCGACAACGCCCGTTATCTGTTGACTTTGGTCAGGCATCTCATCATCGTCAAAATTCAGCGTTCGTCGAGCCAAAGGTACGGGTTTCTCACAAACAACAAACGACCTTCCTGAAGATGGCGTCCGAAATTCTGACTGAATCATACTGGTTCTGGCCTTGACAGCCGGAGTGCCAATCGAAGGCGAGCGACTTCGCTCACGTTGAGGATTTTTCTGGGAAGGCGACGTAGGTTTAAGTTTTGGAGATGAGTTCGGTTCCTCAGCGGTAGCGAACTCGTCGCGCAGCGATTCGGCTCGTTCGGCTGATTTCCTGGCACCTCCGCTTTGTCGAGGTTGCGGCCATGGCGGTAAAGATTCAGAATCAGCAGTTAGCTGCGATATTGATCGACGCTGTTTTGCAGATACAGAGGGAAGAATGGAGGAAGACTGGTTCAAGGTTGGCCGGCGCAGAGCCTCTTCTTCATCTCTGTCCGAATCGTGCGAGCATCTACGAGAGGATTGTTCATCATCATCATCGCTGTCAGCAGGAATGAACCAGGATAAACCAGATGGTGTTCGTGGAGATGAAATTGTTGTACGCGACGACAGAGGTGAAGACGCTATTCGAGTGGGTGTCACAGGCTTTCGCGGAGATGGCGACACCGATGTTATCCTGAATGATGTCGTCGCTGAAGGTTTTGTTCCGGTGGAGACGCCGAAGAAACCGGTTCGTTGAGCAACGCTAGTGAGTTCTTGCTGCAAGCTCAACGCTTTCCAGGACACGTCGGGAGCGTTCCCTTGAATGATATCGAACAAAAGGCTGAGAGTTGCTAAGAACGACCCTTCATAATACTCACGAACTGCTCGTCGAGTATCTCGTGGAAATAAACCCGATACCGGACTACAAGCTGAATCGACAACAGTGCAGACAAAACCTTCCAGTTTCGCCCACGAGTTCGTATTCTTCGCTGTCAATTTTTTCTCGATTTCGCGATAAAGTAGATCGCGGGCTTTGTTGACCTCAGGCATTGTCGATTCGATTGCTAAAATAAGCATCCTTAAATGATCTATCTGCCGCATTACGACGGCGGCGACTTCATCTAAAGAGTTGGCGCCCAGGCGGCTCCTAAGGAGCGCCGTTATAGCCGCCGAGGTCGCCATACAGAAACTAATGAATATCTCTTTCACCGTGGATGGCTCTGTCCATGATCGGATCGTGATTCACCATCGTCCTGCCGACAATTCACGTTGACGCGAATCTTTGCTACAGGATAGACAGAGAAGCTGACTATGGTGACTCATTCACTGTCTCATTAAAAAGATTCGTTACGCTAGAAGGGTGTCGCTCATTGTCGACTGAAGTTAGGGTTCTAGGGTTTGTTTGACTTGCGCCTGTGCCAGCTGTATGGGGTGATGGGGTCGATGAAGTCGTCAAGGCAAAATGGTGGTGGCCTTGGAGCCGCCAGCATTTGATGTCTGCAATTTGTGCAATCGGGACTGCGCCTGATCGCATGTCCATCGACTCCGCCGACTGTTGCTGCAGGTCATCCCCGGCGTGTGGCAATGTATTTTGCCAACTGGAGTAATTAGGAGCCAGCAAGAACGTCAATCAAATATCTTGTTGTGATATTCCTTTCGACCCTATGATTCGGGTTAGCTGCCAATCTGGAGGTAAGGCAGATGACACCGCGGAATCTTGCAACATTCAACGACCCGTTGCCTCTAGAATCTCGACACATTTCGAACGACGTCTCTATATAGGTCGCGACGGCATCATTCCCATAACAATGTCCCTTCCACATTTTGTCGCATATTGTCGTAGAATGGAATTTCTAATCGCAGATTTCCTGGCCGTGACATCCTTCCGGAGAGATGACCTGTATGAACGAACGGACGATAAATGTTCGTGGTCTCCTTTCCTTCATGGTTGGAACCACGTCGACATTAAACCTGCAAGGCCACGCCCATTGATGTACTTCTTTTGAAGTCGAAAACGATGCATTGATTTAAGGACAGCACGCCAGATTAGTTAGGGTTCTAGGGTTTATTGCGTGCTTGTCAATCAGCTTTAACCATGGGGGACCACATGGGGCAATGGGGTGGTGGGGTCGTAGAGGGGATGGGTTCGAGTCCTAAAGACGATCTCTTTATTATCCGTTTATGTGAACGAATCGCATAATTGATATGTCGTCTGTCTTGCCGTGGCCGATCTCGGAGTCGCTTCCTCAGCACCGGCCCAGCGACGACTCCCTGGCCCAGGACGTCTTTCAGACGTTCGTCTTCGTCGGCGTTGGGGTCCTTTCAAGGATATGGCTGTATGGGCTGAACGACCTGAAAGTGTCAGGTGCCGGCTATCTCCAGGAATTGCTGCATACCAGATCGGTGAGGAAAGCGCCTGTGATTACGGTCACGAACCATAACTCGACAATCGACGATCCGGCTCTGCTTAGCTTGCTGGTGCCATTTCGAGTACTGATGCATCCAGATCGATGCTGTTGGTCATGGTATGGCCAGGGATTTGCTTTCTGGATATCGTAAAACAATAGCGTCGGCGATACATAGGTGTGCTAAAGAAATCTGCTTTGCCAACCCTATTTACTCTGCTTTCTTTCACAATGTCAAAACGATTCCGATTATTAGAGGCAATGGCGTTCGTCAACCGGTAAAAATGACTTTTTTCAATCAACTTTTATACTTGAATGTTGTTTGATAATCTGCAACCGCTTTCTACATGCGAATTTGATATTTTGTTTACGAGCTTTCATTCTACAGGCTGTCGGAAGGATGATTTCGTATGGTTTGAATGGATCATGGATCCACGTTTTTCCAGAAGGGAAAGTGATTCAGGCCGCTGCGGGTGAGCGTCTCCAGATCCGGCCATTACGATGGGGCGTCGGACGTCTGATCACCGAAATCTCCCGCATTCGTGAGCCCGATTTCGATCTGCAAAACTGCCCGGTCGTGATCCCGTTCGTTCATCGCGGCATGCAGGACGTGCTGCCTCTTAAGACGCACGTCCCTCGCATCAACAATAAGGTCTGTTCAACCAAGCCGAATCAAGAGATCTGACCCAAAACTACTCAGGTGCGAGTTCTATTCGGGGATCCGATCCAGTACGACGACCTAATTACCGAGCACATCAAAGTCAATTCGCATCGGTATTTCGTTCTGATCGATTATGACAGACCCGGATAGTTGATAGTGGGTTTCAAAGGTTGGATTGGAACGATCCGATGAGGACCGTGGATGAGGAGCTCTATGCAAAGATTACGAAACGGATCGAGAACGAACTTCGTCGTTTAATGAAGCAATTGAACGAAATGGTGGAAGAAGAGGAGCAAATCCAGTCAATATCCAATGTATAATATATCGTTGTCGATTGCCTACACCTTTAAGGTGCCTTGTTAGCGAATCTCATCATTACTAAACCACCTTAGATAAGGGCCCTTGTAAATGTGCCTTCAGAGCCAGGACTCGCCTCTTGTTCCAGGCTAATTGTGCATCCTGGTCGATAACCGCCGTCAGCAGGAATGATGATACAGAGCAGGTGATCAGGGCGCCTTTCGAGAATGTAATCTGTTGCAGTTCGAGCGTTGAAGAGCCGAGCGCTTCACGACCATCCAGATCGAAGGTCATCCAGATCTGGGCTAGGAGCCCGCTCATTACTTGTGAGAACGCCTTGTTGCCAGCGAATAGAATTAGTGATCCATCTGCTTTAATTAACCTATAAAAATCTCCGATTTGTATAACATTGCTCGCCAAAAGCAAAAGCGAAAGAAGCTTAAAAGTTTAATACGTCGAGGAGCTTTTGCTCTGTCATAAAATGTACAAAATGATTGCAGCAAGCTTGAAAAAGAGAGAGAAATTGAAAAACGTTTTCTTACATGAAGGAACGAATACCTTCAGAACAGAATCGTTCGAGCCGATCCTGTAATAAGGTCCATTTCACAAACGGTTGAGATGTGATCGGTGGGATGATGCTGGGAACGGTTTCCTCAGACAGGCCCCGAGACGGCTTGCCGAGCCCAGACCACTGGACGTCGTCATTGTTGGCAGACTCGGAGAGCGAAAGCCGATCTGACATTGGGGCTTCGCAGCCGTCAATGAACCTTTCTCGGTGTCCGCTATCAAAATCTGTTCAAGAACAATAGTGGTTTAGCTCATGATTGAGATCTGGGATTCGGTTTTACAGGAGATAAATGTTACCATCCAACGTTTCGGAGCGATTATTTCAGGAATTGATGCTGAGTCGTTCGCCGTATGTAAAGCTTTTCATGCTTCATCAAAATTTATTTCCCTTTCCCAGCAGTGCAGGTTGCCATCCAAGCATCGCCTGGATTCAAAAATCGGTCTCAAGTTTACTACAATGGGAATCGTTGCCTTTTTAGATGATTAAATTGAGGACTTTTGATGGTCGCTGTTGTTGAAGGTTGTCACAAAATCAGTTGTTTTGTTCAAGCAGGGTTCGAGCCTGTGTAGCGAGTTACGATTAGGAAAACATTCAGAAATATTTAACTAATTTATTTGTTGCTTAAAGTTGACAATTGATATGAAGCCTGTTAGACGGCAACAAGCGTCCGAGCTCATTCGCAATCCTAACATCGTTCATCATCGATAAAGCCAGCGACAGCCTGGGACCGATCCCAGACCACAAACGAGTCTTGGCACGGGTTCGTCAGGCATCCCGTCGCCTGAAACCCATCTAACCGAAAACCATGAGCGAGCGCTGCGCCCCGAAAAAACCCAGACGACCAAACCAACCTGCTGGAATCGTGACGCAAGCAGCGCCGCCGGGCGTCCACGTGAACAGCCGCGACGAATCCGTGACGATCAGCAGCTGCGTTCGCGTCCGGCTCCAGGTGATCGCCCGAACCGGTGCCAGATGGACCAGTACGCACGCCAGCGACAACGTCTTCGTCATCCAGACGTACACGCAGGTCGGTTGATTATCTAACGCAGATCAGCGGCGGCGTCGACGACCGACGATCGAACCGTTTCTCGTCGCGAGATAGTCGCTGTTCGGACACCATTCCATCAGGCCGACGCCGAACTTCGCCGACGCGTCGCGATCCGGATCGGCGACGACCTCGGGCACCGAGAACGGCACCTTGCCCAGGACGTACTGCGACGAATCCGTCGCCCCCGATCGCGACTCGATATAGACGGCGACCGTGGGCGTGTTGACCGCGCCCGCCAGATGGCTCAGCTCGCAAACGACCTTCCACCTAACGAACACCGTTCATCGCATCGAACGCGCCGTCGCGCAAACCGACGTCAAATAGTTCACGATGCGGACGCGCTGATCGTAGCTGCCGATCGCCAGCAGCATCGAGTTCGGCGTCCCTGTACAACAGACCATTCAGAACCGGGCCCAGGGGCCAGTACGGTCCCTTTCATACATTGGACGGATTTGATGGCAAGCGCGTCTTCATAGGCGGAATAGGCCATGAGGCGTTCGCCTTTCGGGACGGCGTAGACGCAGACGTTGTAGTAGAGCGGGCCGTCCCAGGCGCAGAGGAAGGCGCCGTTCGGGGCGAACGCCAACCCGACCAGGTTGGTCGTACCGGCCTCCCAGGTCTGCCGGGCGGTGAATTGGATGATGGGGAGGGCGTTGGGTGAGAGGTGGCCATACAGCGATCTGGGTCCAGTTTTCGGTCGCATACAGATGGATGTAATCTTTGAATGTGCGGCGATGGGAGACGGCCAGCAGCTTCCCTGCATCGGGGGGAAGGTTTTAGTGGCAGTCGTGATGAGAAGAGACAGGATCGAGACCTTCAGCATCGAAATCGAGCGCCTTCTCGGGATTCTTTGGGTTCTCCTGAAGCCAACAGATTACACGCCGGGACTAAACTTCAAGAGAAAAAATACTTGGTGGATTTTGCCAAAAAAAAACGGAAGCCAGCAAAGTATTTCAGTAAATGAAAAGAGCCCTTATTAAAGACTACACTTGATGGATTTGTAGGAGGAAATAAAGCTAAGAACGAAGTGAACAGCCTTCAAAACCAACAAAGATGTAAAGTTTTCAAAAACGTATTTTTGTTGAGATGAGAAGAAAGCAGTAGCAAAATGATTCGTAAAAAAGTGCCAATTTTACAAAAATAAAAAAAAAGAATGAAGCAGCGTACAATATAGCGATGATGACGAGAGGCGAGATCCCAGATCGTCAGACGAATATTGAACTGGGAGCAGGTCAGGACATGGGCGCCATCAGGGGCGAACCGAGCCCAGGACAGGCCGCAGACGCCCTCGTCGATCTTGGCGACCGGCGCTGCGTGGGTGTCAGGCGTCCATCGATCGCACACGACCCATCCAGCCCACCTTGGACGAGATCGGAGCTGGCGTCCGCCGAGATCGAGAACACCCAGACCCGAGCTCGAAGCAGCTGGGCGCAAAGCAAATGCTTCGAATCGCCCGACCATTCTGAGCACTTTTATTCAGGATTTTTTGAATAAAATTTTCTTGAAATTTTTTTTTTTTAAATAAAAAAGTAAAAAATTGAAGCATACCGATATGCTGGACGAGATCGCAGCATTCACAGACGCGAACGACTCGTAGTGTCTCTGCCTGGCGAACGGCGACCCGCATGCCGTCGACGATAGCAGCGACCAGGACGCCATCGGGCGAGTAGGCGACGGGGCCGGCGACCTGGAACGGCTCTGAGAACTCCATCGTCAAAGAGCGCTCTCCTTTGCTGTTAAAGGTGCTGGGGGTGGCCGCGCGCACCTCGTGCGTTAGGGTTTAGGGTTTTAGGGTTTACGCAACTCCGTGACGCTTCCTCATTGTTGTCATCCCATCAATCAGCAAATGGTGGCGCCGGCGATCGTCGATCGCGACTCCGATGCCGAGGAAGGCGACGCCGACCCGGTCCTGCTCGGATTCGTTCAGCGCCAGGCGACACGCTTCGCCCTGGTCCGCGATCGCTTCCCCAGCAAGGTCGGCGGGTTCCCGGCCTGGCTGGACCCGGAGCATGTCCCGGACGCCGCCCGCCTCTCCTGCAAGCGATGCGGACGCATCATGCGATTTCTGGCGCAGATCTACGCCCCGGTCGATGACGTCCCGGATGCCTTCCATCGAACGCTGTTCGTATTCTGCTGTTTAGACCCGGGCTGTGCTAGCTCGCCTTCAAGGTTCGGCTGCTTTTGCTGTTACAATTCATTCTTGTCCTTTCAGATTTTTTTTTTTTTTAATTTTGCTGAAGTTAGAATTTGTTTTGGCTGCCTTCAATGTGATTAACGGATTCATTTCAGCGTTCGCGTGCTGAGATCGCAGCTGCCTCGTGCGAATCCGTACTATCCTAGTGATCCGCCTCTCGTGACCTCGGACGACGCTCCCAACGGGGACGATTTCGCTTCAGATCCGGCTTTTGAAGACGGTTTGTCGACGGCGGTCAGTTTCTGTTGAAATTTTGACGATTTTATGCAGTCAAGTTGTGCAATGTTTGCGGGCTGTTAGCGCCGAAGTCGTGCGCCGGCTGCCGTCGCCGGTTCTACTGCAGCCGCGACCATCAGGTCATTGACTGGCGCTCCGGCCATTCGGGGTGCTGCTCAACGGAGCTGTCGTCGGAGCCGGCTTGCCTACAAGGCGTGTTTCCGCAGTTCGAAATCTGCATCGAAGACGAGGACGATATCGATGAAGCAGAACTTACACCGAAAGAGAAAGGTACAACTTCGTTCAAAACGTTCAACTTTTTTGCAACGTTTTTCTGATTTTTTTTTTCCTCACTCCATTGGTAATTGTTTCCATTGCAGCCATGCTGAAGCATTACGAGAGCGAGGTCAGCAAGCTCGAAGGCGACGATGTTACCGATCACGAGAAGCTTTCGTTCGATAGCGCCGCCGTCGACGACGTCTTTGTCGAATTTCAGCAGCGAATGCAGCGGGCACCATCGCAATGCTTCCGATATAGGCGATGTTCGCCCCGGCCGCTTTGGACGCATTCCAAAGGGCGTCTTTCCGATTCTGAAGCGGAGCGATGGCGCTGCCGATCGTGTGCTGGACCGGTGGCGTTCGAGTTTCAGATCCTGCCGCAGCTGTTATCGTTCCTAGATACCGACCCAGGCTTTGATTTCGGCACGATTGCTGTGTATACTTGCAGGGCAAGCTGCAATGTCGGCCAAGAGGCTTATCGTGAGGAACATGTATGGAGGCAGGGACCAGCTGCCCCTATGTAATGAAAGCCAGTTTACTTAATTAAACAGATCTTGTATTTATATCTCACCAGTTCGGGATGACTGTCGAAGGCTCCTATCGAGCTCTCATCATCGCTGCCATTTGCATTTTTTCGCTTTCTGTTCAATTGTTTAAATGTTGTCTCATCTTCTCAAAGTGGACGATCACCAGTAAAGCGCTTTTGCAATTATTGTGAGGCTCTCTGAATCCTTGGCTCAACCATCCAATTTTGGATTTGGAATTTGCACTTTGACGGTTTGATGCGTTTGCTGAAAGCCAATCTTGCAATGCTCTCAGGGGGAAGGTGCTCAAATTCCATGGCGAAAGTATTCTACCTTGTCTTTAATGATACTTGCTTTTCGTAGGTTATCTGGGAGCACATCAACGCCAAATCCGGCAACGATCAGAGATTCTTCAATGTCCCTTTCATACGATTCCGGAGTGAGGAAGAAGTCTCACGTTCAAAGCGCCACATCGCCCAAATGACAGTGTTCGAGCATCCTGCCCGTCGTAAGTTCACATTCGCCGAAACGAAATTCACCCTTTCTGATCTCCATTCAAAGAACGAAGGCTTCATTGTTCCTCCTGCGAAGACCCGTTCGCCATTCCAATCGATTGCAAAGGCGAACTTCACTATTGGGTTCCAAAAATTGAATAAGCTTAACACAAAGGCGCTAAGGTTATTGTGCCGCCGCCGGACGTTTGGCGATTCGAAAAATTCGTTGGTTGCTACTCCACTGATATGTCTTGATTGTGTTTTAGCGTGCGAGAGGTTCAAGCAGGCTCTCGGCCGCAGGCCTTTTTATTGTACTCATTCGTTGTCGGATTCTCCAGACATCTTCTTCGCCATTCGTCTTACGTAACTGCAATACAAGAGTCAATATTTCCCGATCTCGCTATTACTGTTGTTGAGAGATTGTGAATTGTGAATACTAGAATGAATTTATACCAACAGAAGTGACTGTCAAATAATACCTTGACATGCAATGGTGAACTAATTTTGTACAATAGATTTTAGACTTCATTAAACAGGAAAATGCGAAAGCGACAAACGGTCGAAAAGGTTCACAAAATAACCATACTCGACATATTGGCACTTCTCATAGGCATGCCGTTCATCAGAACATTTCCATGGTAGCCAATACGAATTCTGCCGACATTGGTTCAGGGGCAAAAGTAGATGAGCGCATCGGTCACGGTAGTGGTAAGGAATCTGGGCAGCATCGAGCTGCTCCTGGGTCGGCCCTGCTCATCCGACATCAATACTGGACGGGCCTGTTTCATACAGATTGTTTACGGTTCGGCTTCGATTCTGTCATCAGTGTTGTAGAGCGATTGAGGAATAAACTTCTATCGCAGCCAACAAAATCACAAACTGTAAGTAACGTCGGAAATTTGAAAAGTTGCGCGTTTTTGCAGACTTTCTGTGATCATATTCGTTACATTTCGAGATGATCCTACGTTGTAAATTCGCTTTCTTCTTGTTTATAACGTGAGAATTTTGAAAATTGCGCGTTTTTGCATCTTTTTCTGTGATCAAATTCGTTACATTTCGAGTTATGATCCTTGATGAAATCGAAATCAATACTGATGGACGAATAATGGCAAGCCGTTTTTTCATGGTTTAGATAAAGGTTTATTATTAGCGTACAGAATGCGAAAGCTAGCGCCGGGACTTTTTCCCAAAACGCGACGATTTCGGTTTGAGGGGATCTTTACGATTCCGAAGCACTTTCAACCGGATCCGTTCACGTTTGTTCCCGCGCTTGTGAGACATGAACTTTTTCGTGGACGGCTCTGGTGCCTCCGGATCTGGCACGGCACCAGCTGGCAGTAGATACTTAGGGACGGCAGCCAAATGAGCTTTGGCCAAACTCGGGCGCAAAGTCCGGTCGTGAAGCAGCGCCAATTCACGTGGGTTGTCCTCGAAGTGGCTTTGTAGCTTATCGCTATTTACAATCTCCTGCTTGAGCTGATCAAGCCGTGCCTCCTTAACAGTCCTCACGGTGATCTGACTCAGGATATCGTCAACTCGGTATTTGAAGGCGCGTACAGCTTCCACATCCATGATCAACTCCTTAATATCGCAATGAACCGGGACGTCTTCAAGATCAACATCAACTTGCTCCGTGTAGTGCTGCTTAATCTAAAAAACATTTTAGCAAATGATTAATTTTTGGAAAAAAAGCCTCAAAAGGTAAATGGTCAATTAAGCGCACTGGGACTAGGAATGAGAAAACCTGAAAACGCCGATTTGCACCTTCTCCCAGACTTCAGTCGATGTAGGGTCGGCCGTCACGATGGTGTAAGCGTTGCCTGCATGACCGGCTCGGGCAACACGACCAACACGATGTACGTAGCTGGAGACATTGTTCGGCATGTCGAAATTAACAACGTTGGCAACGTCTTCAAAGTCGATACCGCGGGCCACGTTAAAGTTGCTATTCTGTTTCTGGCCACGGGAAGCCTTCTTCTTCTCAACGGAAAAGTTCACAGACGCATCTGTGGCGATGAGCGTTGTGACAAGGCCACGGTTGAAAGCGCGAATCATTTCTGTTCGGGAGTTGATCGGTAGATCGGCGTTTAGAACAGCGGCCTTAACGGAAAATGCCTCAAGGAAGAGCTTCAAACGAAAGGCAGTGGGGACGTCGGCCACGAAGAACAGCGTTTTACCTCGAATAACTCCTAGAAAACAGTAAATCGTCAGCAATTTGAGACTAGGAGACAGAGGCGTTGGAAACAGAAGAAGGAAAGCTACAAGCATGATGAATGATTTCAAGATGCAGCGAAATGCAAAGCGAACCGCACTAAGCCGAAATAAACAATCTACTGCAATAAAGAGAGGAAAATCGGTGATAACTAAACATGAGAAGTCGTTTAAACGAAAAAACAATTTTGAGTGATCAACTCGCGAAATAGCAAAAAATGAAATGTCGCCGGTTCAGTCGTACCGAGCTTAACGAGGGCGAAAATGGTCAGATGTTTGTCATCAAACGACGACCGGATGTAGTATTGGCTCAAGAGGTTATCAGCTTGTTCGGCATCGTTAAGTCGAATGACGACAGGTTTGCGCAAGACCAAAGCCTTAAAAGCGTCGAGATCCGGATTCAACGTGGCGCTCACGAGCATCGTCTGCAAGCTTCTGGTTGGTAACGCTGCGAAGAGCTCTCGCAGATCTTCATCGTATCCGTACGATAGAACCAGGTCGGCCTCATCGACGACCAAGAAGCGCAGATCGAGGCCGGGCCTAATAAGGCATTATCAGTGACACATAGCGATAGTATGGAAAACCGGCTACGTTTGGCGAAGAAACTCGACAGCATTAGCCGGAGTCCCGACAAGAACGTGATGAAGAATGGCGTTAACCGCCACAGAGCCTGGGGCGGCGTCATCCAGGCCGACGACCGCGACCTTGTCGAAGCAGAAATACAGCAGCGACTCGAGAACGCGAGTCATCTGGCGGCACAGATCACGAGTCGGGACCAGGATCATAGCCGATGTCATCGACGACGCCTTCCACAAACGTCATCAGCATCACAACCATATGATATTGTGAAACGCGAAACGAAGAAAACAAGATGGCAACTCAATGACAGATAAAAGGCCACGCTCAGACAGAACCAAAAAAACAAAAAAAAAACTAAACAGAAAACGAAGTAACGTAAACCAGAGCCGACCTTGTCGACTGATTCTGAGGGCACGCTATGAAGGAGACTATGAAGGATTGGCAGTACGAAGGCGACGGTCTTCCCGCTCCCGGTTTTAGCACGCAGCAGCGCATCCGAGCCTAAACGAGAGCTCAGCAAAACGATAAGGCTGGTGATTGCAATGGACCGACCGCCCAGGAGAATGGGGATGGCGTGCGATTGGATCAAGGTCGGGCGCACGAACCCCATTTTGGCCACGGCTTTCCAGAGGCGCGCATCTAGGCCAAATTCGGAGAACGTCGTCACCGCAGCGGTAGCTGTCTTCTTCGTTGTCGTGGGCATTGCTTTAGACCGATAGCCCCTTCGGTCCTGGAAAAAATTTCAGGAATCGCCCTGCTGAGAATCTCGGTCACGGAGTCCGAAAGGTCACGGAGACCTCGACCAAAAAAATTTTTTTTTTTGAAATATTTCTCAGTTTGTGAAGCAATTCTCTGCAATATTTCTGGGATGAATTCTCGTCCTGTTTGTACTGCCTATAGACATCACGACTCTGTTTTCAAGTCTGATTGGCAAATCTTGACGAATATGTTGGTTTTACAATGCTTTGTAGAGACTAATTCATTTCAGTTTTATGCATCTTTAATGCGAAATAAAATCTGAAGGCTGCCAGGGCGATTCTAAAACTATCGATATCTTGACGGGATTGTATTGCTTGATCGCCTGATTTCACGTCCTCGTTAGTCATCAAGGTGAACTGATCAATCTGAATCAGCACCTGGTCACGATCCGATAGCTTTTCCTTTGACAATCGGAATTGTTGTAAGAAAAAACCACTGCATGCAAGATGACGGTCTTTGTCACAGAGCCCAAACTGTAGTCGGAAACCACCTGATGCAGATCCAGGGTAATCGCGTTGTCCACAGTGTAGAAATCTCGCCTCTTTGCATCACAAAAAGGCACGTCTGAGCGATCATCGTCGAGCTGGCCCGATTTCATCGCGGTTCGCTACATATCGGTGAAAGACGTCGCCCCGTCGTTGCTCGTTTTGCTGACGAAGGCTGCTGGCAGGTCTGGACGACCCGGAATGGAGGCAGCTGGCATTGGATGGTTCAGCTGCCCCGTTGTGTCATTGCTGCAGAAATTCGTGATCGGACAAATCTGGCAGCAGACCAGCCGCCAATACAATCCGGCCGAAGTCGAAGCCCAGCGCCCCCTCATCGAATACGGCCTCGCCGAACTACCCGAGATCCAAACCCAGGTCTTGCACAGGTTCCCGACCGTGATGGCCCATGGCGATCTGCACTGCGGCAACATTATCGTGGCCGATGACGGCCGGTTCCGCCTGGTTGATAGGCAGGCGTCGTGTGTCCTCCCGATCTTCTACGATATCTGTTATTTCATCGGGACCAGCGTACCTATTCAGGTGAAAGATGCCAGGATTTAGGGTTTTGCCTTCGTTGATGACATGTCCAGTTGCGACGCCAGCAAATGGATCGATGGCTTCGTCTGTATCTGGACGAGGTCGGCTTGGCCCATGCTTTTAAAGAGGCCGTCGACGTATGTTTCGAAGTCTGCCTGTACAGCGTCCTGCTCCCGCTGGCGTTCATGGCGTTTCTGATCAAAACGACAGTAAAAACGGCATCATGAAATTTGAGGCGAGCGGTCGGCGTGCTCTGGCCATGCTCGATGTCGGTTCAGCATCACCTCTGACGCTTGTTGTTCGTGACTAAACCCTAACAGGATCATCACACTGAAAAACAACTTCATGCTCTGATCGAATCTGAGGCTATTAATTACAAGAAGCTCTCTCTTTGGCGAAATTGTCAGTAAACTACACGACCTAATAGATTACAATGATTGCTGTCTTGACATTTTACTGAGTAAATCGGCTGATAACGAAACTAAAGAAATTATCCGAAGTTACCGAAAAAAATTGCCCAATCGAAAGACTATACCTTGGGATATGAATAAAGATTGAGTGTTTTGTTCGTCTCTCATTTGAGCTCATGAGCATCGCTTATTGATGCTTTGAAAGGGAAGCATCGACATGCGGGCGAATGCTGACCTCATCGGGCGACAAAAGCTTCTCAACGCCATGGACACGAACACGAAGCTCCCCGGTCGGGGCGACGCCGACGCAAACCGCTTCGTAATGATCGTCGCGATGTTCGAGTTTTCTCGGCATGACGACAATTTTCTGCCCATCGAGGACGTGCAGCTTCTTGAACTCTTCTAGCATCTGTTCGTTGCTCTTCGATAACATTTTTTCAATTTCGGCAAAAAAGCTTCGCCAGCAGCATCTTTCAGCAAAATGTCAGACGCCGCAAATGAATGCTACAGCTTCTTACTTCGCGCTCGACGTCGCATCCTACGATGCTTCGAATGCTGACAGCAGAGCGGGCAACGTCCGGATTCGGATTCAACGACATCGTCTCGTTAACATTGATGCCAATACCGACGATCATCACGAACTTCCTCGATGTCATTTCGGTAATCGTCAAAACGCCGGCCAGCTTCTTACCGTCCGTCCAGACGTCGTTCGGCCATTTAACGCCAGCATTGGCTACGCCAAATGCTCGGATCGCGTTCGTCACAGCGACGCCGACGCCTAGGCCTAGCTTGATTCGAAACCATTCGGTGAATGAATTCGGATGCAGAATGAACGTCACATAGATGTTCTCGTAAGCTGGACTGGACCAGACACGCCCAACGCCTCTCCCAACGCCGTTTGATTGATAATCAGCAATGATCTAAACAAGTTAATTTTAAGAATACGAAATCTCATGAAAGCGATAAAGACCATTGTTCCATGGGCGGCGGACTGCATCAGGTTGCGAGCCTCGTCCATCGTCGAGGTCGTCTTGTCGAAGTGGTGGACGTAGCGCCCGACGCTGGTGGTTGTCAGATGCTGCTGGAAACGTGTGGTCAAGAACGGACGGTGATAGTCGCCTTTCTCAACGCCGTTCGATTGATATTTAGCAAATATCTAAACAGCAAAATTTAGGAATACGACATCGAAAGGTGAAAGCGATAAAGACCATTGTTCCATGGGTGGCGGTCGGCATCAGGGTGCGAGCCTCGCTCATTGCCGAGGTCGTCTTGTCGAAGTGGTGGACGAGGCGCCCCAAGCTGGTCGTCGTCAGGTGCTGCCGGAAAAGTGCTGTCAAGGACGGGCGGTGAAACGGGGACGCCATCGATAGACAGCAACTACCCAACAGGATATGAAAGATTAGAGGAGTCCAAAACATCCTCGACATGTGGATTATATTGGACAGGATGGGACTTGGAAGGAGGCCAAAACTCTGTAGTTGAGCAGAATAGAGATGGTTGTTTTCAGAACTGCGAACATGTGTAACATGTGTGCTCCATGTCGCAGTTAGAGAGAACCCTTGAAAATGTGCGTCTGTGTAAACGCGCCAACTCAGACTGCGTGGCGGGGCCTCGACGCACCTGGGAGTGGTCACTGTCTTCTCTCCAGTCAATGCAGCGCTTCCATCAGAGTAGCCTCAGTTCGCTACTGTAGCTGGCGAAATCAGCCTGCTGATTATATTCATCTTGCATCCTGTCTTGGACGTAACCGCTCCATTGCTTCTTGTTTTCTGTCTTCACAATTTTTTTGAGGCTTGTTCTTCTTGGAAGTTATGGCCTCTAAATGAAGCGCAAGCCGGTAGAAGTTCATTTTCCACCTCTTTTTTCTTCTCTCCGCGATCATTTACTATTGGATTGATCCCTTCAGCCCGCTGTGTTGAGACAGCCCTAGCAGAAAAAGTCTGTCGGCGAGCGCGGAACAATTTTTCTATTTATTCCTATAGCCAAGCGTTTGAGAATATTTGCTGCATGGTTATAAGATGAGTAAAGCTCCTTGCAATTTCGAGGTGCTTGAGCAGAAGCAATAAAACAATGGTGAAATATTGCCTTAGTGATCTCTCGCAAGAAAGCAGATCTTGTGTCTCCAGTTAAACCGGTTTGAACTTTTATAGTTTCACCTTAAAAGTGATGCACAAAGCAGCTGCTTCATTTCATGTCTTATTGGCTCCCTCTCAGTCAAGCTTTCAAGGTTTTATGTTCGTGATCCGCACTACTTTGAATCGAAGATTCCACCTTATTCAAGATACTCATTTCCTAAACGTAAACTCGAGATGCTATCAGGATCATCCCAAATTCGGCTTCACAACCCTTTTCGAGAAGTTGGGAAATGAGAGGAAAGCTACAATCACGAGTTGGGAATTGGAACTTCATCATCTGACGAGTTTTTTCTGTAGTAACGCTGCTAGATCCAATGTCCATCGCAAACTGTATTTATTCGGCAAAAAATCTGGCTTTGAAGCATAATAAAGCATCCGGGAGTGAGGTCGCTCATCATTCATCTTAAGAGGATGACAATGTTCTTAGACAAGTTTTTGAAATCATAACGGTCTTTGTCACAGAACCCAGAAACGGCCTGATGCAGATCCAGGGTCCACAGTGTAGAAATCCTCGTCTTTTTACATCACCAAAAGGCACGTCTGAGCCATAAATTGGCTCTCAGAGAAAGTCTTGCAATCTAACGAGAAACTCAACATCTGGATCATTGCCTTCTCGGTCTTCCTTGTACATGATAATATCAGCAATCTGGCAATTAACAGAAATTGTTTACTAGCGGCGTGGATGATACAGCCGAATCGACAGCAGCAAACACATCGTGAGACCGAGAAGGCGATCAACGCCGAGAGCAAGAACAAGAAGGAGGTGAATGCCGAGAACGAGAGCAACAAAGCGATAAACGAAGAAAACGAGAAGGCGACGAACGACGAAAGCTTTAAGTAGATAGGATCGATTTCTATCACTAGAGCGGCGCTGTTCAGAACGTGATCGCGAGTGACTTTGAGAACCTGCCATAATTCCATGACGAAACTCAAAGATTCGACTACAAACGGGGACAATATAGGCGGGTCTTGTGATGATATTACAGCTGCTGTACGAAAGCGAACATTTTGTATTGATTTCATGCATAAATCACAAGGAATTCCGTAATTAGTCGGCCGCAAAATCGAATCCAGACGAGAATATTTCATGGGCCAAACTGGCGGAAGCGCAGCCTGATTCAAAATTAAATAAAATAATGATAAATGAAAGAAATGCAAAAGGTTAGATCACCATGC